>CATIWO010314936.1:0-12686 GCA_949673435.1 Macaranga tanarius
AAAATCCTAATTTATATTAATTATACCTAAATATTAATCTAATTTAACCTATATTTCCTAATATTTCCTATTATGCAACTTTACTAAATATTATTAAAAATAAGCAATTATTTAACTAAAAATGAATTAAAACTAAACTAAACATACTTAAAATAAACCTAATTATTACTAGATAAATGCAATTATCAGGTCTCTATCGAATCAAAGGAGTTTGTAAGTTGCTTAAACTTGAACTTCTTGTTGTTGTGTTGATGTATACATGTTGATGTATGTTTTAGCTATGTGTAAATTGCAAATTGGATCTTGGGGATTGGAATTCTTCATTTGATTAAGAGTTATGCAAGTGAAATTTTTTGAATTTCACCCTTTAGGGCATGTGCTTTCTGCTGCGCTTATGTTGCATAACCGTTTCCTTTCAATTACTTAAGTGTGATTATTACTTAAGCCCAAAATGACTCAAAAGTCAATCTAACCTGATATATGTAGCTGGCCCCATGCAACAGCTCTACATATATCTCAGATATAATCTTACATCTTTATAGTAAATTATGCACCCGACCCCTGGCATCGGCTATGCATACGTGTACCCGGCCCTTGGCAATGGCTATACACAGTGTATCCAGCCCCTAGCAACAGTTATACACATCCGCTAACCTTATCTTACGAAGTATCATGTGCATCCGGCCTCAGGCATCGGTTACACACATATACCCACTCATATTATAATAACATGTATATCCGGCCCCAGGCAACGGCTATACACATTCACTAACTTAATCTTATAAAGTATCATATGCATCCGGCCCTAGGCATCAACTATGCACATATATCCACTCACATTATAGTAATGTGTATATCCGGCCAAAGGCAACGGCTATACACGTTCATCAATTTCAATTATAAATTAGCGTATGTGCTACTTAACCATAATCCTATGTGGTAATATGTGTATCCGGCCCCGGGCAACGTCTTTACACATTTACCAACCATTTTTCCAACATAAACATATATCTCTACACAATATTACGTGTATTCGGCCCCCGGCGTCGAATATACACCTCTACAAATCTTTCATGTCCTCGATAAGGAATCTCAATCCTTAGGGTTATTTTCAATTAAAATTACATCACTTTCTTTTAGGAGTTCTCGAGTATTCTAGCATCGTTGGTATCTCATTGTGCCTCTCGTATAAAACATCATTCTCAAACTCCCTATTTTCTCATATTGGATTCCACTAAAGTATTTCAATTTTTTAGTCTCTATATTGGATAGTTGAACACCATCCCTATTGACTAAAACATCGAATATTATAATGTCTCCATTTAACTTTTCATCTCTATATTTGACTTTTCCTTACCAAAAAGGAATAAGGTTGGATATATATATATATATATTTACTTAATTTCTCATCGTTCATTTTCTTTAGAATTGAAATCTTAGTTCCACTTAATTATACTGGATACTTTACTTTAATTATCATTTTCTTATTTTATTATTTTTCCGGCCTCATTGTTAACGAACATACTTTAGTCTCTACTCGGAGACTTACAAATTTTCATAATTCATTATTCTACTTCTTAAGTTAATAAGTCCTCACTAAGAAGAAGTAAGATCATATACACCTATATGGTAGGATGTGTATTCGGCCCTAGACTTCGACTATATACAACTACCCAATTATGCCATGCCTCATACACGAGCTCTCTAATTTCTAGTGCCATGCACACTTAAAACTATGATTTTAACTAAAACTTTGAAGCCCCAAATGGAGGCCTAAATAGTCGAATTTGAATATCAAAATGGAGTTCATCGGGTTCCCCTAATAAAGGCCATATAGCTCTCTGAGTTAGCTTCGATTTGATATGTTACGGGCCCCGTGGCTCATCCGATGCTGAAAGTTAGATCCTTCTTAGGTAACATTGCGCGTCTTGACCATCCAATTTTGACTGTTCTTCGATATATCTAATTTTAAAGATTTAACTTGTTTCCTGACATTTCAAATATTTTGGAATATTATTCTAAAGTTCGGTTCACGGTTATGCTTCAATTAACTGAAAACAAATAAAACCGAGTGCGGTTCAGGATGCAGAGGCACGGACTCTGCGCAAGGGCACCGACTTCGCTCACGGAGGCACCGACAACGAGTGTAGAGGCACCGACCACGCATGCAGAGGCGCCAACTACGCATGCAGAGGCGCCGCCCATCCTAGTGGAGGCGCCGCCCTTTGGCCTTCTGGGTCGACAGCAGCAGCAGAATTTTGATAGAAAACTCAAATTTTCAACACTCAAAAGCTCAGAATTTACACAATTACCAATCTTAAACGTATCTACAGCATGTATACTACATAATTATGTCTAAATTTAACATTTAAACATCAATTTCATATACTTAAATTCCAATTCAAATCAACAATATTTAAAACCAAAAACACAAGTTAAATGTGGCAGAAATTTGTTCTTCTTCTTGTTGAATCTGAGCTTCTCAATCTCCAGACCATTAGCTTATTCTTCTTTCTCTTTCTCTTCCTCTTCCTTTTTCTTTCTTCTTCTTCTTCCCCTTTTCTTCTTCTTCTTCTTCCCATACTTTCTCCTGTTGCTTCTAGCAACTCCTCCTCTCCATCACCACTTTAATCCTTGCCTTTTCTCTTCTATCCTCACAACTCCATTTACTTCCTCTTGTTACAACTTAGTCCTTACTTTCCTTTCAATTTCATCATTCACAACTCTATTCACTTATGTTATCCTCTTAGCATTTCACCACAATAATAATAATGACAACTCTCAACAACATCAATTTAAACACAAGATAATCAACTTCATACAATCTAATCAATTCCTTAATCATCCATTCGAAATGAGGACGATTAACTCCAATTAATATTTATTTAATATAAATAAATATTCTTTAATTATCATTAACTTAATTCAATCTGGTTTAAGGACATGGATGTTACACATATATTTTAAAAAAATACAAAAATTCTAACAATAAAATTATAACTTAATACAAAATTTATATGTCTCAACAAAGTTATTAATAAAAAATCAACATAAAAAAAAAAAAGAGAGAGCTTTGTAATAAGAACAACATAATAAAAAAAAAATCAAACTTTGAAAACAATTTACCATCTTCATGACAACTTTTTTTTTATATATATAGGCTAAGAGAGTCAAGTAAGAATAATCACTTTAACTAAAATTCATTTTGTAAAAATGAACAATATTAGTATTTATATAAAGATATAAGAAACAATATAAAAGTTTAAAATGTGAGTATTTATAAAGATATGAGATAGAATACAAACAGTCAAAAATATATTTTTTTTAAAAAAGCTTAAATGAAGAACAAAAGTTAAAATTGAAAAAATTAACGACTAAAACATGAGAATCACATAAAATATATATGCATTAAAATTTTTTAACACATCACACGATATTTTAAATTAGAATCAAATAGTTTGAAATATGATTTTTTTTTTATTTTTTAGAAAAAACTCTAAAAAATTTTATAATTTTTACCTTTTCATAACGTTTAATTTAATTTTATAAAATAACAAAATAAAATATAAAAAACAAAAAAGTTATAGTTTTATGTAGTGAAATTTATCTCATGTTTTATATAGGTACATCATATAGATATAAAGGTTATATAGGTATTTTATATAGGTTTGAAAAATAAAAAGTTTACAATTTTTAATTTCTTATAAAATTTAATTTAATTTTATAAATAAAGGTCTTTCAAGATGAAATAATAAAAAATTAAGTAAATAATTGTTAACTATAGGATATATAAAAGTTTGGTCGTTAAATGGTAAATTATTAAAACATTGAAATAGCTAACTGCAAAAATTTAGAATTTTAAAAATTAAATAAATTTAATTAGAAATAGAAGAGAATAAAAATATTAAAAAATTAATGCTCATTAATACTTTGTAAAGTGAAAAAGTAAAAAAAAAATTATAAAAAAATATATAGTTATAATTATGAGAAGTCATAAAATATAAAAAAATTAATGTTGATTAATATATTGTGAAGTTGAAAAAAAAAAGTAAAATTAAATATAAAAATTAAAGAAAAATGGTTGAGAGCAAAAGTGCCACAAGGCAAACTAAATTGTCTTAGGTGGTAAAACATCTCTAGCTTTTATATATTTTATATAAATGGTAAATTTTGAATGTTATACATTAAACATATTTTTTAAAAAAATTAGATTGTTATGTCGACATTAAATTTCTCATCGGTGCTAAAATAATTTTAGTAAATATATTATTAATTTTATGAAAATAATTTATGTCAACACACTTATGTGTATTTGATAACCACATATTAGTACTCATTATAAAAATATATTATATGTTAATCAAAGTAATTTTGTTGGTATTTATATTTATAAAAATTATGAATGTCTCAAATTTAAACTCAATGGTCGTTGGTGAAATTGTTTCAAAAATTTTTCCTAATCAATCTCTTTATAATTTACACAAGTAAATTAACAAAATATATTTAAATATATTTTAAAAGCATTACTAATTTTATAAAATCTCTATGTACCATACGTGCACTCCAATTTTCTGTTGTTCGCATGGCTTGTTTCAATTAACAACTTCCTCTCAACAACCATTTTTTTCGGGGATTTATAAAATCAAAATCATTGTTGATAAAATGGTTTAACTTAAAAATTTATATGGGTTTGTGAAGGAGTGTGTCATGTCATTGACCCAGTGTATGCGTGTGTTTTGTTAATTTTTTAAAAAAAAACTTAAAAATTTATAAGTAACTAGTCAGGTATCTACGTTTTACGTGGTTATTTTAGTAATTCTATAATAATAATAATAATAATAGCTCAAATCAGTAAAAAAAAAAAAAAAACTATTTACTATGTGATACAATTAGTTAAGAAAAAATTATGAATTTTAAAAATAAAAATCCACCTTCATATAGTTGAAAATGTTACTGAAATTTTAAGTCTTTTATTTAGACAATCTTTTCCCGCTTATTTTCCCTCTTCTTGTTGTTGATGGGAGAAGAAAAATGATTTTTTTTTTCGTGATAGATAATAATAAAGGCAAAAAAAAAAAAAAAAAAACAATGCTTGTGCATAAGAGTGATTTAAGATAGAAAAAAATATGTAGCACATAAAACACACTTAAAATTGGAGAATTATTATTGAATTACTATTGGATTTAATTTTTTTTTTTTTTGACAATAATTACTATTGGATTTAATTAAAAAATAATAATAACTAATTACTATAAATATTTCATTTCAAAAAAATAGAACTGTTAATGTTTTGGAGAAAAATACTAATGAGTGATATTAGGTTAGTATTGGGACATGTATAATCGTATTTCACTTAAAAAGAAACACTTATCAAATTTTGAGTTAAATAATTTTGGAGCATACCATTTAATATGGATATATAAATTTACAATTCCTCATCCATATCAAATTCCAGTTATTATTTGTTTTAATTAAACTAAGTTTTTTTGAACATTATATGTATTCTATAATTATTTTAATTTTTCAAAATAAAATATATTTTGTTAATAACCATCTTTATATGATAAATATATTTTTATTCAATGATAATTAAAATAAAGTAGAACAAAATAACTATATATATTAAAGTAACTGCAAATTTTGCAAAATAATAAAAGTCTGAAAATAATTCAAAAATTCAAGGTTTTTATTTTTGGTGTAATTTTATTTTTTTTGAAACATTTTTTGTTGTAATTACACCTTTAAGTATTTTTCCATATAATATTATCCTCTAGGCTGGAAAGCCAATTAACACTCTGCGGCGGCGGAACGTTAGAGAGAAACGACCGGAGGCCTCCCCTCCAAATTCAAATTCAAAAAAACATAGTGGCAATTTCGTCAATAACATAAAATCCAGGCCGATATTCATAACCACAGGTAGCTTGAACAGCTTGAATATTGAAACCAAAAACCCTCTCATCCCTCTCTATTATAAACACTCATATGCACAGCACCACCACCAACAACCATCGCTCTCATTACGATTCTCTCACACTCTCGTCAAGTACAGTAAAATATATTTGTAGTTTTTTTGGTTGGTTTTGATCAGCGAGTAAGCGAGGCGAAACGATGTCGTTGAGGCCGAGCGCTAGGACGGAGGTGAGGAGGAACAAATACAAAGTGGCGGTGGATGCGGAGGAAGGGAGGCGGAGGAGGGAGGATGATATGGTTGAGATCCGTAAGAACAAGAGAGAAGAGAACTTGCAGAAGAAGCGACGTGAAGGTCTCCAAGCTGCTCAGCAGCAGCAGCAACTCACTTCTTCCTCCTCCCCCGATGGCAAGGTATTTTTCAACCGTTTCGACGTTTTAGAAACCTAAAATACGGTGTCGTTTTATAGCATATGAACTATGTGTTGCTAGTGAAAGGAGGCTAGTTCTTTATGTTTTAGGTTATTTGTAATGCTGATTTTTTGTGATTATCAATCGATGAAAATGCATAGATGTTTGGAGATTTGAATTTGAAGTTGGAATTGAAAACTTGGAAGGTTTTTTTTTTTTATTAGAATTAAGCATTTGATTTCAATTTTTGTGCTTGATCTTGTAGCTTCACTGTAATTTGACGGCATTTGATGATGATGCAGTTTGTTTCCATTTTATACCTTGCTAATTCTGCTGTTTCTCTATGGATAATGAAATTCATCACCTGTGCTGTAATGCTAGTGGAGCTGATATCTTTATTATTCCTGTGATTGCAGTTGGAAAGTCTTCCAGCAATGGTTGCAGGTGTTTGGTCAGAAGACAAGAATGCGCAGCTTGAGGCAACCACTCATTTCCGGAAGCTGCTATCAATAGGTTATTATTATTATTTTTTTTCTGCATTCATTTGTTTTGGTGTTGCGTTAATTTTGTAGATTATTGCCCTTACTGTGTACTTTTTTTGTTTAAAAAAATATCTAGAACGCAGTCCCCCAATCAATGAAGTTGTACAATCAGGTGTTGTTCCTCGCTTCATTGAGTTCCTTGCAAGGGATGATTTTCCACAGCTTCAGGTTTGAATTTTTCTTTTAGTCATGGTTTTGCTATTATTATAATTTTGAGTTTATCTTTACTAAATACTGTATTCTTTTGAATTGTTTGTGTTGTTAGTTTGAGGCTGCATGGGCTCTCACAAATATTGCTTCTGGAACATCTGAAAACACCAGGGTTGTAATTGATCATGGGGCTGTCCCAATATTTGTTAAGCTTCTAAGTTCACCAACTGATGATGTCAGGGAACAGGTAGATAATTTTTAATCATGTTTATTTCTTTATTCACAGATGTCCTGATCTTTCTTTGACCTAATCTTGCTTTTATCATACTATTTTCAATATGTTGACATCTGGATTACTTCTTAATTGTTTAAATACTGATGTAACTTCATTTTTATTTATCAATGTAGGCTGTTTGGGCATTAGGAAATATTGCCGGTGATTCACCTAAATGTCGCGATCTTGTCCTTGACAATGGGGCTTTGGCACCATTGCTTGCACAGTTCAATGAACATGCAAAGCTTTCTATGCTGAGAAATGCAACTTGGACTTTATCCAACTTCTGCAGGGGCAAGCCACAACCTTTATTTGAGCAGGTTTGGCTCCCAAATTCCGTGATTCATTTCTTGCATGAAGTGATATATATGATAATTGTAAGTTTGTAACTAATAATTCTCTGGCTCATATTCAATGGGCAGACAAAGCCTGCTCTCCCAGCTCTTGAGCGACTTATACATTCAAATGATGAAGAGGTCCTTACAGATGCATGCTGGGCATTGTCTTATCTCTCAGATGGAACCAATGACAAAATCCAAGCTGTAATTGAGGCAGGTGTCTGCCCCCGGCTTGTTGAACTTTTACTGTGAGTACAGATTTTGTCTATCATTAGTTAGAAACGTTGAAAACTATCTCTCTATATGTAATGATGAAAACTAAAAGGCCTTGTGCATATTCTTTTGTTAGTCATCTATCTCCAACCGTGCTGGTTCCTGCTCTACGTACAGTTGGAAATATCGTTACTGGTGATGATATGCAGACTCAGGTATGCATTCCTCAGCCCTATCCCCCAAAAGAAGTGTACTTATAATCATGCATGTCTTCTTTCCCTGCCTCCTGATTTAAGTCATGTCTCTCCCTCTCCTTTAATTGGTCAAATGAAATTATTCTATCATGTGCATAGGTGTTTTTACTACATTAAAAACTAAACTCCACATTCTTCTATATGGGCTAATGTTCTTACAAAACTGGCATGATCAAATAGAAACAGGACTTTGTGGGTGTTATTATATCATCATCCATGTCATTATAAAGTGAGAAGATGAGTTGACGTGGTTAGATATGAACTATGGTATGATTGGGTGTAGGGAAAGATAGGAGATGTCTCAGGTTGGCTGTGCTGCACTATATTGTGATACAGCACAAGGGTTGGGTCAAATATTGCTAGTATTCTGTGTTTGAAATCAATAGTTAACAGGTTTGATGGTTTTAGAATCAATCGCATAAACTCATATTTGATAGCTTTGGATAAAGGTATCCGAGATTAGCTTCTTGGCATGGGACTGTCTATTTAAAAGTTAATACCCTAAAAGGGAAAGAAAACTAGTAGGTTTGGGGATAAAATTGATCTTCATTGGAACTTTCTGCTTGTTATTTATGAAGTGTAGAAATTACGCAAACTCTTGAGTGGTTTGAGGTGGAAGAGCTTTACAAATTTATGAAGTCTAGAATTGTTTTCTTCCTTATTAATGTGGATATGCTGCTATATTTTTGTGAACTTACTGCAAAATTTCCAAGGATTGGTCTGTTTGGAAAATTGGCAGGCATGCTTCTCATGTTGCTGACCAAAATTTAGGTCACAATGATATACTCCTTGCAAATCCACAGGTCCTAGTGTCAATGGTTTGTCTTTGATTGAATTGAGAAGGCAAAGTTAATGTAATGTGTGAAAGCTGGTTTGCCTTGTTGATTGATAAAAGTATGCAAGCATGGGCAACAAGGGAGATCTATCATAAAAGAGTTACCAAGTGTGTCATTTTGGTTGTATAGTCTTTCCATATTAATTTTCTGATGACATGGCATGCCTTTGTGGTTCATTAACACCCTCTTATCTTTGAAGAAAGATTTTAAGGGGAATCTAATTGTTTAGTGGGTGAATTTTCACTAATGTCCATCATATTAATCATTGTAACTCATATGTAATGTTTATATGATTTCAAATGCTTTTCTGGTTTCTGGCTAAATAACTTGCTGTTATCATCTTACTCCTGATCATAGTGTATGATAAATCATCAAGTGCTTCCATGCCTTTTGAACCTCCTGACACATAATCATAAGAAAAGTATCAAGAAAGAAGCTTGCTGGACAATCTCAAACATTACAGCTGGAAATGTAAATCAAATACAGGTGAGTCAGTCTTTTCATTTCTGTTGTATCTTCAGCCCTTTCATCTTACTGCTTCAAACTGGAGTACACTATTGCGTCCATTCATAATATGTTATTTTTTTCACATCTTTTGATTATTCATAGCTGTGAATATGTCGCAATGGCGAGTTTCACCTTTATGATGATGTTTCTTGTATTTAAGCTGGAGTTTGAAATTGTGCAGGCCATAATTGAAGCTAATCTTATCGGTCCTCTCGTTCAACTACTTCAGAATGCTGAATTTGAGATCAAGAAAGAGGCTGCTTGGGCAATTTCAAATGCTACTTCTGGTGGCACCCATGAACAGATCAAGTATATTTTCCCTTTTTTATCACTCATTTCATTTTATTAGCATTAAGTTTGATTAATATGTTGCATTAAAATTTGTTGTCATTTATGCAATTATAGGTACTTGGTGAGCCAGGGGTGTATCAAACCATTGTGCGATCTCCTGATCTGCCCTGACCCCAGGATTGTGACAGTTTGCTTGGAAGGGCTTGAGAACATTCTGAGGGTTGGGGAAGCCGAAAAGACTTTGGGCAACACTGGAGATGCAAACTTGTATGCCCAAATGATTGATGAAGCAGAGGGATTGGATAGGATTGAGAACCTTCAGAGTCATGACAATAATGACATATATGAGAAAGCAGTGAAGATTCTTGAGACGTATTGGATGGATGAGGATGAAGATGAAGCACTGCCTCCAGGTGATGCTTCCCAATCAGGATTTCATTTTGGCGGCAATGAAGTTCCCATTGGATTTAGGTTTAGTTAAAGGTATGCGACCAATTTTCATGTCTGACCAGTAGGCCCTTTTAGTGAGTAAGATTTTTTTTTCTTTGCCCTTGGTGTGGTCCAGTTGTGAGATTTACACGGGCGGTTTGGCAATTTCCATAGAGTTTGAGCCTTTTTATTTTTCAGATATTAGTTTTGTACTTATTGTCGTGTAATGTGTGTGGGAAGTTTTGCAGCATGTTAGATCACTGGTGGAATGAAGCTGAGAGTCCAGGTTCCTGTTTCGGTTGGATGTGAGAGCGTTTACCCTTTCTCCTGTCTTGGTCCACATTCAAATGCAATGGTTGATGAAGCCAAGAATTATCAAATGGTTAAAACTGGTCGCAGATCATTGGCATTGCTGGTGAAAACTACACGAACAAAAGAGTTTTTTTTTTTTTTTACTATCGGTTATTTCAATTTTTTTTCTTGTTCTAGTCTTTGATTCCATGGATCCACATGTGAGGCTGCACATCGCAACCTAAATGCACATTGCTGGTTTAGATCATTTATAGGAAAATGCTACAAATGCTAAATATTTTTGCATCCAGAGATCTTTGAAAGACAATTTGGGATTTCATGATTTTGTCCCTGTATCAATTTTTAGTTCGGAGGAGTAAATTTTTTTGTTGGTCTGAATGTTGAATAATTAGGTCTTCTAACGGCTTCCATGGCATTTTTTAATTATTGTTAAATAAGTTGAGGCCCTATATATTGATGTTGGATAAAAAAAAAAGGCGGCAAAAGCTTTATGTTAATTTATGTATTAATTAAGTGCTACAGTGCAAAATATTTGTATCTATAAAATGGAATTACAATCGTTAGATTAATTTTTATTTAATTACAACTATTGATTATCTTGGTGTATCAATATCTATAAAATAATACAACTATTTGCACTGTAGAATGACTTATTAATTAAAGATTATATTAAGCAATCTTAAAAAGATCAAAGTAGACAATTATTGAAGAGTGCTATTTCTTTATGTATTTTTGCCTGTTAGTTTCATTTTTATAATTAATTTTTATAAGTAATATCACTTAAATTAAGGGAAAAGGTACATTTTTGCCCTTAATGTTTATAGCGAGGAGCAGATTGGCCCTCAAATATTTTTTTGTCTTATTTAGGCACAGAATTTTGAGAAAGTAACTATTGGAGCCCCTCTGCAGTTAGGACTTTTAATGGAAGTTTTAGTCCATTTTGTGTGGTAATTTTAGGACCAGCCATCTTCTTCTTATTCTTCTCTAATTTCTAGTGTATAAAACCCCCAAAAAATCAATTTCTAACATTAATTCATCAACTATTATTAATTATTCTATCAAATCTCTTTTATCTTTGCAAACCGCACTTTAGAATCTTGAATTCTTGATGTTTTTGTTCATTAGAATATTGAATACAATGAAGGCAAAGAAGTAGAACCAGAACATGATATGTTATTGCAATAATTGAAACAACAATAATAGATTGCAATAGAAGCAACTGAAGTAGGAAGAGTTCTTGTTTTGTACATTCAACATCTGCTTATTAACTTCTTTTGTGCTCATCTTTCAGCTAGAATGGTCGTAATCAGCTAAAAAAAAATGGAAACAAAATGGAGCTTAAAAAAGCAACCAAAAAAATCTCCAGAAATCGCCTCATCAACACCAAGAGAGAAAAAATAAATGTTAAAAAGGATAAAAAGTGAATGCTAGTTTTCAAAGAAAAGCATAAACAAACGGAACATTTACGCAAGAGGTTCATGTTTTCCATTTTTTTTAACTCTCCCACACACTGCTCTCACCAAAAACCCAAAGGAAAGAGACTACTACAGAAACTTCACGCTTAATGAACACAGAGTGACAACAACAACAACAACAACAAAATTTCAAATTAGCCATGAGAAAGTGAAGACGAGGGAATGGAATAAAATTCATTGCAAATTTTCTCATATTAGAGTTCAATTGGCTAGGGAACCTCAGGCAACATGTAACTTTTTTTTTTTTGGTAGTAGGTGCATTGAAACACTCAAATACATGCAAATAGAAAAAAAACAAGAAAAACGATTACCGAGTAATTAAGAAGCTAGTGAAAGTGAGATTAAAGTTTGTCCAAACTAGGCTGATCGGTGACGGCATCACAATCATGAAGGTTGGTGGGGACAATGATATGAGGGAACGATGTGGCGGTGGTGACTGTGATATGAGGTAAAAGAAAAAAAAAAAGAGAATGGTGTATGGTTTTTTTGATTTTAACTTGAGTTGAAGAAATTATTGGATTTTTATTTTAATTCATTGAGTGGTGAAAGAAGAATTAGAATTTGATATGGATTTTGCTGCCTTGAGCTGAGATAGAGAGTGTATCCAATTGAATTTATTGTTTTTTAATTTTTTATTAATTCTTTTTATTTTTTTATATAAAATATTAAAGAGTTTGACTTTGAATATCAATCCATGAATGCCATGTAAGCATTCACAGACGGAATAAGACGTCGGTTTAAAATTCA
>CATIWO010314954.1:0-13128 GCA_949673435.1 Macaranga tanarius
AACTCCAACTTTCTTTCAAATTTAATCCCTCTGTACAACCAAATGCTCAAGTTCAATTTATACTAGTTCTACTATCACATGTGTAATAAATGTAATACATACGCCATAATTACGTATGTTGGAGGTGCGGGTGTTACACATACTTTCACAGAAGTCATCATACCGATATCATTCCCAATGAGAAGTATGTTATTAAAATACAAGACCAGGAAAGTGAGTTGGCTCCCACTAACCTTCTTGTAAATACATGGCTCATCCTCGTTCTTAATGAAACCATAAGAATGAATAGTCTCATCAAAATGATGATTCTAACTCCTGGAAGCTTACTTTAGACCATAAATAGATCTATAAAACTTGCACACTTTTAAGCTTTCCTTGGATTCAAAACCCTTAGGTTGCTCCATGAAAATGTCTTATTCAACATAACCGTTAAGGAAAGCGGTCTTGACATCCATTTACCAAACCTCATAATCATGGT
The DNA here is from genome assembly GCA_949673435.1 of Macaranga tanarius. Taxonomy (NCBI): domain Eukaryota; kingdom Viridiplantae; phylum Streptophyta; class Magnoliopsida; order Malpighiales; family Euphorbiaceae; genus Macaranga; species Macaranga tanarius. The sequence continues at coordinate 479 of CATIWO010314954.1, forward strand.
GTGCGGCAATAGCAAGAAGAATCTGAATGGATTTAAGCATGGCTACCGGCGAGAAGGTCTCCTTATAGTCAACCTCTTGCCTTTGGCGAAACCCTTTCGCTACAAGCCTAGCTTTGAAGATGTTTGTTTTGTTCATTGAAATTCAATTAAAAATAATAATTGATGAACATGATCTCACCTCGCCTGGGTAATTGGGATTCTCACACAGTTTGTTTAGTTCATATAAGTTTTAGGATAAACAAATTCTTGCTCCATCCCCATCGGCCACATTTGTATGTTAAGTCCAAATTTCTCAAGAATCAGCTTTTTTCTATGAATGCAATGAACAAAAACTCTAATTTAAGAATTCAAGTAACAAGAACTCTATCTTAAGAACTTGGCATGCCATTAAGAGATATTCATCTAAATAACTGTCAATAACACTCTAATTGGCATAGTTAAAAACTTTCGAAGCGACCAAACAATTATATAATGCTTAAAGTTCAAACTACTAAATATTAGTTTTTGACAAAAAAAAAATGATATAAGGAGCCAAATTTCATATAAGCAAGCCATTAAAATAGGATAGACAAATTGCTCCTTAACCACTTTTATTTTCTTTTATTTTATATTTTTCTTTCTTGAAATATATATTCCACTGCCTATATCTCAATGATTTTCGTTTATTTTTATAGCTATTGCTACATTGGTTTTCCTTTATTGTATTGTTGAGTTGAGGATGGTGATATTTTTGTGTGTGAAAAAGAGGGTAATAGTGAAAAGAAAATATAACTTAAGGTTTAAATGATATTTTCATATTAAAAAGTATAAATTTAATATGGCAAGCAAGCAACTATTTAAAATAGTTTGGCTTCCATTAAAATGAGGGGCTAAAAATCTTTATTTTTAGAATTTTTGTGCTTAAATGCTCCAAAATTTTGTTTAAGGGAAAATGTGCTCTTTGGTATAAACATTAAGGGTGAAAATGCACCTTTGCTCTAACTTTATATATTTTATATTAAATATTAATGTTTTATAAAAAAAATAAACCACTTTTTTATGAAATTAATTTTTATAATTTTTGTAATTATATAAAGCAAATTTCTTTTTACTTTTTTTCCATATAATTATTTTAAAATAACAAAAAATAGTGATAGTTTACGGAAATATATCAAGTTATAATGAAAAAAATACTACTTCTTACACTTAGAAAAAATGATGTTATTTCACAAAATAATAATAAGTTTTCCATTTTTTTTTAATTTTTATAAATTAAGATTTTTTATTTAGAAAAATAACAATTTGAAAAAAAAACTTTTAATACACTTTACAAAAAGACTTTCTATAATTATAAAAATTAGTTCCATAAAAATAGTTTAATTTTTTCCATAAAATAACTATTTAATAAAAATATATTAAGTTATAATAAAAAAAATACTACTTTTTATACTTACAAAAAATAGACTAAAATTTTTATATTTTTCATAAATCCAGATAATTATTTCTAAACAAAATAAGTTATTTTGTTTTACAATAAAGTAACTATAGAAGGCACCTTTGATTTTGGTGTTCAAAAATGAAATAAAATGAAATGAAATGATGAAGAAATGTACTAGGTTGTTATTCATTAAGGGGTCCTTTTTTTTTTTTTTTTTTGAAAAATAAAATGGACCAACTTATTCTAAATTACATGAACATTAATATTATTAAATAAATTAGTAAATTATTACATGATTTGCACATGAATAAAACATTTTATACTCATAATTGTACATAAAATATTAAATTTATTATAATTATTATAATAATAATAATAATTATTATTATTATTATTATAATGATTCAATATTATAAATTAAATAGAATTATAATTTATTACAATTTTAACAAATTTATGATTAATTAAATTTAATAGTTGACTTATTAAATTTAATTTAAGAAAACTTCTAAAATTATATTATCCAATTTTATTTGTATTATAAAAATGAATTGACATAATTAGAGTAATAAAAATATTTTCATTTATTATATGTCACCTTTTTAACATTTTTAAATATTTTTAAATTTAATACATTTTAAAAAAATTATGTATTATTTTTTTTATCTTATAATCATAATTAGTTATTAGATAATAAAAAATTTTAATTATTTTAAATTTGTCACTATAAATTAATCATTTAATATTTTAATATTCTCTTTTTTGAGTAACTATACATTACATTTTTAACAATTTTTATTTTTAAAATTTAAAATTTTTATTTTTAAAATTTATCTCTACCAAAACAAATTTCTATACTATTTTTAAATTATTACTATGAATTAATTATTTAAATAATAAAATCAATTATAATTATATGTTATTAAACATGAATGAAATTTTTAAAATTATACTACTTATTTAGTTTATATTAGTTCAAATAAAAATTCATCTAATTATAATAGGAAATATAATTTATTTTAAATTAAAACCAATTAGTTTATATTATATAAATGGAAGCTAACTTAATAAAAATAGAAAATGCAGTTTAAATTAAACTATAAGTATAATTATAATTATAATTAATTTAATTTAATTTTAATTAATAAATTATTCACTTTTTATAGGATAAAGAGTTGACCTAATCAAAATAGAAAATACAAAATTTTATTTGTATTATAAAATAGAGTTTAACTAATTAGAGTAAAAAAATATTTTCGTTTCCTATGCATCGTTTTTTTTTTAATTTTAATATTTTAAACTTTAATACATTTGTTTCAAAAAAATTTATGTACTATTTTTTATCTCATAATCGTAATTGTCATTAGATGATAAAAAAATAATTAAATTAATTTTTGATTATTTTAAATTTTTTTATATTTTAATATTCTAACATTATTTTTTTTTATTTTTTTGAGTAATTATACATTATATTTTTAATGATTCTTATTTTTAATATTTCTCACTACAAAAAACATTTATATACTATTTTTAAATTATCACTATAATTAATTATTTTAATAAAAAATTAATTAAATTAATTATAGTTATGTTTATTAAATTTCAATGAAATATTTAAAATTATGATTTTTATTTCACTTATATTAGTTTAAATAAAAATTCATTTATTATAATAGGAAATGTTATATAATTTAAATTAAAACTAAATTAGTTTATATTATATAAATAAAAGTTAACTTAATTAAATCAGAAAATATAATTTAAATTAAACTATAATTGTAATTTTAATTAATTTAATTTAATTTTAATTAATAAATTACTAAATTAAGTGAATATAAGATTTTTTAGAATCTTTATTGTACATAAAATATTAAATTTATATGTTATTATTATTATTATTATTATTATTATTATTGTTGTTGTCGTCGTCGTCGTCGTCATCATCAACATCATTATTATTATTAAAAATGTTAAAATATAATTTATCATATAATAAATTCAATATTACAATTTTAAATAAAGTTATAATTTATTGCAATTTAAACAAACTTATGGTCATTTAATTTTAATTATTTACTTATTAATTTTTAAGAAGACTTCTAAAATCATATTATCTAATTTTATTTGTATTATAAAATAAAAGTTGACCTACTTTTATTTGCTAATTAGAATAGAAAAAAATGTATGTACTATTTTCTGTCATATAAACATAATTAGTCCGTGGATAAATAAATAAATTAAATTATTTTTAATTATTTTAAATTTGTTGCTATAAATTAATTTTTTAATATGTTAACATTAATTTTCTCTTTTTTTTTTTAGTAATTATATATTTCGTTTTTAACAATCTTTATTTAATATTTCTTTCTACTAAAAAAATTCATTACATTTTTAATAATTCTCTCTACTAAAAAAATTAATTAATTATAATTATTTTTTAGTAAAATTCAATGAAATTTTTTATATTATGATATTTATTTAGTTTATATTAATTTAAATGAAAATTCATCTAGTTATAATAGGGAATATAATTTAATTTTAAAACTAAATTAGTTTGTGTAATATAAATGGAAGTTAACCTAATTTAATTAGGAAATATAACATTCGTGTCCTCAGGACAAGATTAAAGAGATTTAGTAAAAGTTTAAGATTTAATTAAATAATAATTAGTTAGAATAAAAATCAAGTATAGGAAAAACTAGATGTAATTGAAAGTAATCAAGGACTAAATTGAAAGGAAAATATTATATGAATATTTATGAGAAAATAAAGTAAATAAATAGAGGATGAAAAAAAAAGAGAGATTTATGTGTTAAAAACGCAGAAGGAAAAAAAAAAGAGAAACATTTTAGAGGAAGAAGAAGAAAAGGAACTTATAATATAGCTAGGGTTTTCAAGATTTCATAAATTTGTAGAATCAAGCACAAAATCTTATGAGTAGACTTATTTTTAGTTGCTCCTTTTAATTTCAGTCCAAATTATGAAGTTTTGAGTGTGGAAATGTGATATGAAGATGAAGTGAATTATGCATATAACAATCTATACATGTGCTAGGATAGCTAAAATATAAATTGTGGGATTTTATGAGACAATGGGTGGTGTAAATTTGAATTTGTGGTTGGTTTTCTGTCAAATTTTGAGTGCAGACCGCGTCTAAATTGTATTCAGGCGGCGCCTAAACATTCAGGTGACGCCTCAATGGCAATGAGGTGGTGCCTCAATGTGAAGGCGCCTCAGTACTAAGGTGACATCTTAGTATTGAGGAGGCGCCTCAGTATAGAGACGGCACCTCAGTAGCACTAAGGCGACTCCTCTATTCTAAGGAGGTGCCTCTGTGGTCTGATTTTGCAGTATAACCGGAATTAAACATAAACTTTAGAACGTAAACTCAAACCGAAACATGTATAAACATACATAAACATTAGAGATAATATGATTTAATTAAATTAAGTTAAATGAAACTTGATTATCGATATAAAGTGAAATCGAATCACAGACATATCAAGTAAAGCGGATAAATTCTCAAATCTCAAATATAGAGACTAAAATCAGAGTTAAGTTGTGCTAAAGTGAATAAATATGAAATTAAACACACGAAAGAAAATCAAAGTGAATGATATATTCCAATGATAATGAAATTGAATAGTGTAAACTAATAATGTAATATGAAAATAAAGATGAATACATCTTATACATATATGTAGACCCGGCCACGGTTCATGAACCGAGTGGTTCCGGTTTGGAATCGCCAGTTCACGGTTCTACCTTAGGTGGAACCGAACCAAAATTGGCCTAACTTCGGTTTTAGGCTGGTTCTAAACCGGCCAATTTTGGTTCATGGTTCTAATTCTGTCGGTTTGGTTTAGAATTTTCTAACATAATCCGTTTCAGAAACGGAGTCTGTATAGCAAATTGTATAGAAATGAAATGAACTTTTACATATTTTTATTTATATTTCATTTGATACTTTTTAATTTCTTATACTATGATATTTTTTTTGTTAATATATTTATATTGACATAAATTTATATTTATATATATTTCAAAAAATATATAACATCATTATAATAATATTTAAATAAAGTATTTGACTTATGACACTAATTGTTAGTGCCTCTGTTGTTAATGTGACTTACATCTTTTGACTTTTTGACATAATGTTTTTCATAAACTGAACCAGAATCATCTGGTTCGGAACCTGAACCGGCTGTTCAAGGTTCCAGAAGGAGTGGAATCTGCCCTGAATCGGTCCCTCCCTCGGTTTAGGACCGGTTTGGGGTTTGACCGTGTCTAGTCCGGTTTTGGGCTGAAACCGGCCCATGGCCACCCCTACATATATGTACAGAGAGAGAGGTATATATATATATATATATATATATATATATGTTTGAGCTTTGGTTGAGAGTGAGTTGGCCAACTAAATGATAACTGTCTTTGGGACAGCGCATAGATTCAGAGGTGTCTGATGAGTGTAAAAAATACTAGTTTTAAGCACTCTATTTTATTACATCTTAGGCTTAGTAGTTGCATTATTAGTTAGTTTTTTAGTTAATTTAATTTATTTTATTAATTTGTCTTAATTGGTAGGATTTAGTTGTTTTTAGATAATTTCTTTTGTATTTTATTTTGTAGGATGTATTGGGATGAAGACTGGATCGATCCTTGAAGTTTAGATAGGCTAAAAACTCAAGATAAGGAGTTGTCTACGTTGGGGATGAGCATGGCCGTGCTTGTTTGTTGCATGGCCATGCCTGAAAGTTATTTTTGCTAAGTTACAGAGTGGCACGACCATGCCATAATCAAGCACGACCATGCCAGATACAGAGACCAGCCATAAGTTATTTCTTGTGCAGCCATGCCATTTTCTTGCGCATGCATGCCTGACTTATGTGACAACCCATGAAATGATAATTTTCAGCTGAAGATTAGATAGAAAGGGATTTATCTTTTATCCTTTGATTAGATAGAGTTTAAGAGGGGTTAGATTACCTTTCTCACTAGGTCTTTAGGTCTATAAATAGGACCATTTCATGTTCATTTGAGGGTTGTTCTTGTTTTTGGATTCTACTATTGTTCATGTTTTTATTCTAGTTTATATTTTCAGAATACATTTACATTTGTTAATTCATAGTAGAAGTGATACTTGGCTTGAAGTTAGAAGAGCAAGTTTGACATCATTGAAAAGGGGTTTTTCTTGTATCACTCTTTTAATTATTTAATTATGTTCAGATTTATTTTCATTTCTTGTTTGTTTTCGTTTCTTTTTAACATGAGTAGCTAGATCTTTTCTAGGGTTCTTATTTTGAATTAACCATGTGCTTATTATGATTATGTTAGGTTGCTAGATTTAATTCATTGGTTGTTGTTGAACTCAATGTCATTTTAAGACTGATCAACCTAGAATTGAATCAACACTATAGGCTTAATCGAGAGATAGGTTCTGTAGGAAATGACAATGAACTATTGGTTGCTTAGTTAGTTGAGAGATAATTAAGTGAATCAATATTGATTAAAGGTTGTGTTTAAAATTAGAATTCAAAGGCATTAGGTTGGTGAGAGCCGGTTAACTTAGTGTTGATTAATCTTCAATTAATTATAGGTTTATCTGAGAGGAAAATCTATGGTTTATAAGATCCCTTCAAAATGAATTAGAACTAGTTAGACCTAGTTGTGTAATCAATCCTTTGAAATGGTCAATTGAGAATAAAAAACCCTAGCTTTTAAAATTTGCATTAAATTTGTATTTTTACTTTTCTTAATTTAGTTTCTTTGAAATTCCAAACTCTATTTCATTATCTAAACAATCAAACATTGTGAGTATTACAATATTCAACTTCAAATCTCTGAGGGACGATATCTTTATTTACTACTTGATACGATTCTGTACGCTTACGGATTAGTACACATCAAGTTTTTGGCGTCGTTGCCGGGGATTTGGCAAAGATTAATATTGTAAGAAAATTATGTTACTTGATTTAGACATTATTTTTAATTTTCATTTTAATTGTGGTATTGTAGGAAGTTGTGTTGGTTGATGTACACATGAAGTGCAAGCAAATAAAGACTTAAATTGGTACCATTTGATTTGGAGTTAGAAAAGATAGTTTGTGAGAAAAAGAGACAAACAGTCATATCAAAACACTCACCAAGCAAAATGGACACAAGGGATTTAGAGAATGACCATCGAGGCAATAAGTTCTTTAAAATCCTTAAAATGGTCAGAGAACCATGCGAGATTTTATGAGTCCTAATGTGCAAGGTGATCAGACACTAATTATGAGGCCAGTGGTAGCAGCAAACAACTTTGAGATCAAGCCAGCTATGATCCAGATGATCCAGAACTCACCATTCAATGGGCTACCACATGAAAATCTATTTGGTCATATGTCTAGATTCTTGGAGTACGGTTCTACCTTCAAGATGAATGGAGTACAGCCTGATGTAATCCGTTTGATTCTCTTTCCATTTTTCCTAATGGATAGAGCAAAGAGATGGTTTATCAGTTTACCACCTAACTCCATCAACATTTGGCAAGAGCTTTACACAGCCTTTTTCAACAAATACTTGCCACCTGTAAAAGTAATGAGGATTAGAAATGAGATTAACTCTTTCTTTTAAAGAGATGATGAAACATTCTACGAGTGCTGGAAAAGATTCAAAGACCTTCAGAAGTAGTGTCCACCTCAATTGATTCCTTCATGGAATTTGGTATAGTCATTCTACAAAGGAGTCAATCATGTAGTTAGAGTCAACATTGATGCAACAGCTGGAGGTACTATTATGTCAAAGACACCAGAAGATGCCTTGGATCTCTTTTGAAAAAATGGCCAATACATGGAGTTTGTGGTCTAATGAGAGGACCATTACAAAGAAAATTGGAGCAATAGAAGTGGACAATTTAATCATGTTGAATGCAAAGCTTGATGCTCTAACAAAAAGGATGGACAAGGTAAATGTGAATGCAGTATCTACACTGTCTTCCTCATGTGAACTATGTTAAGGAGGTCATCCTACCATAGGATGTCAAATGATGCAAGGGATGACTACAGAGGGTGTCAACTATGTGGCCAACTTCAAAGGACCTCAGAACCAAGTCTATGGAAACACCTACAATCTAAGTTGGAGGAACCATCCAAATCTCTCTTGGGGTAATTAAGAAAATAACCAGTGGAGACCACAAGCACCACCAGGATTTGGAGGACAGAGTATGCAATAACCTCAACCTCAATTTCAACAAGACAAAGGTTCATTCTCTGGAAGTTCAATGGAGAGCAAGATGGAGAAATTTATGGATGTAATGTCATCAAAGATGAGCCAGCAAGATGAAGCTCAAAAGAGGATGGAGCAGATGATCCGAAATCACTCTTCTTTTTTTCACAATCTAGAAGTACAAATGGGGTAGCTAGCAAATTCCTTAGCAACAAAAAATCAAGGTGCATTACCGAGTAATACAGAGAAGAATCCAAAAGAGCAAGTAAAGGCTATCACCTTGAGAAGCGGTACAGAGATTCAAACCCCTAAAGCAACAATGAAGTACGAAAAAAAGAAGAATGAAAGAGAGAAAGAACAAAATGATGAAAGGGTTGAGACACCAGAAGTGAAGGAAGATAACAAAGAAAAAGCTAAGCCAAAAGCACCACTAATTCAACCTTATGAACCTCCAGTACCATATCCACAAAGATTGAAGAAAAAGGAGCATGACCAGCAGTTTGCAAAGTTTTTAGAAAGATTTAAGACACTCCACATCAACATGCATTTGGTGGAATATTTAGCTCAGATGCCGAAGTATGTAAAGTTCTTGAAGGAGCTGATTTCCAATAAGAAGAAGTTACAAGAGTTTGAGATAGTCACGCTTACAAAGGAATACAGTGCAATTATCTCAAACAAACTTCTTTTAAAAAGGAAGCAACCAAGGAGTCTTACTATTCTATATTCTGTGGAAAATTTATCATTTCAAAAATTTTTATGTGATTCAAGTGCTTCTATTAATCTTATGCTTTTGTCTATTTCCAGGAAATTGGGACTTGGAGATGCAAGACCAATAAATATTCATCTACAATTGGCAGATAGGACAGTAAAGGAAGCAGAAGGAATAGTAAAAGATGTACTAGTAAGGGCCGAAAAGTTCATTTTTCTAGTGGACTTTATCGTTCTTGACTTTGAGGAAGATAAAGATGTCCCCTTAATTCTTGGTATACCTTTCCTCTACACTGCTAAGGCAATCATTGATGTATATGATGGAACTTTAACTCTAAGAGTAGGTGAGGAAAGTTGTAAGTTCAACATCTACCAAGGTATGAAATACTCTTCTGATAGTGATTTATGCTTTGGAGTTGATATTGTGGATGAATGTGTGATTGAAGTCCAACGAAGGAGGTTGACAACTTGTGATGAATTGAAGTATATTGAGAAGTATATGCAGGTACAAGAAGACCAAGAGAAAGATTACCTTAAATACCAAACTTCTTTTTCCCAAATCCAACTACCAAACACTGAACCTACACCACTATCAACCATAAAACCACAAAATATAGAATTGAAACCCTTACCTCAACATTTGAGGTATACTTTTCTTAGAGAGAACCAAACTTTACCTGTGATCATATCTTCTAAACTCACCCAAGACCGGGAGGAATTGCTTGTGAAGATGATCAAGAGGAGAATAAGAGCAATTGGTTGGCAAATTTTGGATATAAGGGGATCAGTCCATCTTATTGTATGCATAAAATTCTAATGAAAGATGGATACAAGCCAATAATTAAAAGGCAAAGGAGGCTCAATCCAAACATGCAAGAAGTGGTAAAGAAAGAGGTGGTTAAGCTATTAGATGCTGGAATTATTTACCCAATCTCAGACAGTTCATGGGTAAGTCCTATCCAGTATGTCCCAAAGAAAGGAGGAATGACTGTGGTGGAGAATGAAGAGGGTAAGCAGATCTCTACAAGAGTAGTGACTGGATGGAGAGTGTGCATTAACTACAAGAAGCTAAATTCAGCTACTAGAAAGGATCACTTTCCACTACCATTCATTGATTAGATGTTGGAGAGGATAACAAGACATGCCTTTTATTATTTCCTAGATAGTTATTCGGGCTACAATCAGATTACAATTGCTCCTGAAGATCAAGAGAAAACAACATTCACATGTCCCTATGACACATTTGCTTATAGAAGAATACCATTTGGATTATGTAATGCTCCAACAACCTTTCAAAGATGCATGATAGCCATATTCTTAGACTGGTAGAAGAAATTATGGACGTGTTCATGGATGACTTCTCAGTCTATGGAAGCTCATTTGAAGGATGCTTGGAAAACTTGGACCAAATTCTTACAAAGTATGAAGAGACAAACTTGGTACTAAATTGGGAGAAGTGTCATTTTATGGTAGAGGAATGAATCATCCATGGGCATAAAATTTCAGCACAAGGTATTGAAGTAGACAAAGCAAAAGTGGAGACCATTTAAAAGCTCCAATAACCAACGAATATCAAAGGAATTCAAAGTTTTCTAGGCCATACAGAATTCTATCGGTGGTTTATCCAGGATTTTTTAAAAATCTCTAAACCCCTTTGTAAGTTACTTGAGAAAGATTCTCCTTTTGAATTTACTAATGAGTGCAAATTATCTTTTGATAGGTTGAAAGAAGCATTGATATCAACCCCTATAGTTATATCACCTGATTAGAATCTTCCATTCGAACTAATGTGTGATGTAAGTGATCATGCAATAGGAGTTATACTTGGTCAAAGGAAGGAGAATAAACTTCATGTCATCTACTATGCAAGTCAAACTTTGAATGATGCACAACTCAACTATACCACAATCGAGAAGGAGATGCTAGCAGTAATTTTTGCTTTTGATAAATTTGATCTTACTTACTTGGTTCTAAAGTTGTTGTGTATACAGATCATGCAGCATTGAAGACTCAAAGCCAAGGCTCATACGATGGGTGTTGCTTTTACAAGAGCTCGATATTAAAATTAAAGACAAGAAAGGATCAGAGAATATAGTAGCTGATCATCTCTCAAGATTAGAGCTGGAACAAGATGGAGATGAGGAGGAAGAGCCAATCCAGGAGCAATTTTCAGATGAGATGTTATTAGTAATCCAAAGTTTAAATGCACCATAGTTTGCGAATACATCTAACTTCGTGTCAAATGGGAAGTTCCCAGAAGAATTTAATAGTCAACAGAGGAAGAAGCTCATCTATAATTCCAAGTATTATTTATGGGATGAGCCACACCTCTGGAAGCTATGCAGTGATGGAATGATAAGAAGATATGTAGGAGAAGAAGAGACTAGTTCAATTGTGCAACATTACCATATGATGATCAATGGTGGTCATTTTGGTCCACAGAGAACTGCTGTAAAGATTCTTGAAGCAGGATTCTTTTGGCCTATACTCTTTCATGATGCTAGAAAGTTTGTACTCAGTTGTGATGCATGTCAAAGAACTGGCAACATTTCCAAAAAGGATAAAATGCTCCAATCGGAAATTCTTGAGGTAGAGATATTTGATGTGTGGGGTATAGATTTCATGGGGCCATTTCCTATTTTAGATGGAAATAAATATATACTTGTTTGTGTGGATTATGTATTCAAGTGGGTGGAAGCTCAAGCATGTGCAGTGAATGATGCAAGAGTAATTTACAAATTTTTGCAAAGACTTTTTACTAGGTTTGGGATGCCTTGAGCTATCATAAGTGATAGAGGAACACACTTCTGTAACAGAAACATGGAAACATTGCTAGCTCGTTATGGGGTTAAACACAAGATAGCTACTCCATATCATCCCCAAATAAGGGGACAAGTAGAAGTGAGCAACAGAGAATTGAAGAGGATTCTCGAAAGAACAATTAGCAAGTCTAGAAAGGAATGAGCAAGGAAGTTGGATGATGCTTTGTGGGCATACCGTATAGCTTATAAAACACCTATTGGAATGTCTCCATATAGGTTGGTCTATGGAAAAGCATGTTATATTCCTGTAGAGATTGAACATAAGGCTTACTGGGCAATCAAAGCTTTGAATTATGATTGCAAGAAAGCGGCTGAGAAGAAACTTTTGCAGTTGAATGAATTGGAATTGTAATAGCCCAAGATCACTCGGCCCACGAGGTATTGTCCGCTTTGGCACCGGCCCCAGGCAACGGTCCTCACGGTTTTGTCCTCAAAAGGCGCCTCGAGGAGGAAGGGGGCATTGCACCCATATAAGGCATGCCAACTACCCACTT
>CATIWO010314960.1:0-10894 GCA_949673435.1 Macaranga tanarius
GAGTAAACTATTGAAAAGTAGTCAAACGGGTCATGCGGTACTTATAGAGAATAAAAGACTACATGCTCACATATTAGAGGTCAGATCAGCTTGAGATCATTAGGTATACTGATTTCGATTTTGTTGGATGCCAAGATAGTATGAAACCTACTTCAGGCTATATCCATATGCTAGCTGGGGGTGCTATTTCCTTGAAGAGTGCTAAACAGTCTCTTATAGCCTCTTCAACTATGGCAACAGAATTTGTAGCGTGTTATGAGGCATCCAATCATGGAATATGGCTGCAAAATTTTATCACGGGACTGCGCATTATGGATGGCATTGAAAGGCCACTTAAGTTATTTTATGACAATAAGTCAGTAGTTTTATATTCCAATAACAATAGGAGCTCGACAAAGTCAAAGCATATAGACATTAAGTTCCTTGTTGTGAAAGAAAGAGTTCAGAGTGGACAGTTGTCTATAGAGCATATCGGTACAAACTCCATGATTGTGGATCCACTTACTAAAAGAGTGCCACCCAAAATGTTTTATGAGCATACTGCTCGTATGAGTGTCATATCATTTGAGGATATTCAGTTTTAGTGGGAGTTTATAATTTTAGATGCTCTTTAATATAGACATTCTTTAGTTATTTCAATTTATGGATTTCAGTTATTTTAGTTATTTTCTGCAGAAATAAAATTTTTGGTTTATTCACACTCTGATTTTGGTATGGTTTGATCTCACTAAGGTTTAAGGTGGAGTAGTTGGAAATAGGCATGTTACGATCACATTGCATGAAATTTCCATGCCACACATCCATATTATGATCCATGTCATTCAGTTGTATTGACATACGTGACCGTTGATAAGTCGAGTTACGATAAATGTAACAAAGGCTGCTTTGATCCTATGTTGATATGATTGATGAACCGGATTGGTTATAGATACATTTCGGTAATGACAGATAGTTGAGCTCATACAGTTATTTTTACAATATATAATTATAAGGTTATACATATAGCTCAAGTGGGAGATTATTGGATCCTTAATCCAACATTGGGCTTATATGTACAAACTCTATGATTGTGGATCCGCTTACTAAGGGAGTGCCACCCAAAATGTTTCATGAGCATACTGCTCGTATGAGTGTCATATCATTTGAGGATATTCAGTTTTAGTGGGAGTTTGTAATTTTAGATGCTCTTTAATGTAGACATTCTTTGGTTATTTCAATTTATGGATTTCAGTTATTTCGGTTATTTTCTGCAGAAATAAAGTTTTTGGTTTATTCACACTCTGATTTTGGTATGGTTTGATCTCACTAAGGTTTAAGGTGGAGCAGTTGGAAATAGACATGTTAAGATTACATTGCATGAAATTTTCATGCTACACATCCATATCATAATCCATGTCATTCAGTTGTATCGACATATGTGACCATTGATAAGTCGAGTTACGATAAATGTAACAAAGACTACTTTGATCCTATGTTGATATGATTGATGAACCAGATTGGTTATAGACACATTTCGGTAATGACAGACCGTTGAGCTCATACAGTTATTTTTGCAATACATAATTATAAGGTTACACATATAGCCCAAGTCGGAGATTGTTGGATCCTTAATCCAACATTGGGCTTATATGTAAATAATTATGTATTGCGGACTGTCATATAGGTTAAGCCCATATAAAAGTGATCAATTGGGTTTGGATAAATTTGGGCTTTATTGTATCTAAAGGGTGTGGGCCTTTAATGTGTAGATACTAATGGGTAATTCGATTTTAATGATGGGCTAAAATAGAAATACCAAATGATAACAGGATTGTTATTAATATACATGTGGTCATGGTCCCTAGGTCATACGTATGAATTTTATCTTGCTATATCTCATCAATAGACAGTATATAGAAAGAAAACCTAAAGGCATTCTCTAAGAAAACGTAATGACCAAGAAGGCCAGCCGCACAAGGATTAAGGATTGAGGATTGCACTATGGATTCAGGTACGCTTCCGCTACTATGTATTAATTTCTTAATTGATTTGGCATGAGATTGGGTTTTAGGGTTTTAATTAATTTGTAAATTTTCCCAGCAATGTATACTAATGGAGTTTATGGTAGTCGGGGTGTTACAGTATGACCTGACAATTCTTTTAGATCTTCAAAATTTGAAGGTCTTTATGTTAGAAAAGTTACAATAGTAATAACTAGCTTGTGGCAGCCAAGTGCTAGTTAAGAACTAAGAAATTATTAAAAAAAAAATGATAAAAATTCTTGACGCGCCGTGCGACGTGAATAGTCACGTCACACGGAGCATCAAGTTACCAAAATGCTCATGCGTAGAAAAAAAATTGCCCCCTCTGAAAAACATTAGGGGATAAAAAAGTCTTTTTACCCTCTAAAAATTTGTCATGTCTCCCCGCGCATTGTCACGCGGAAAAACACATATCAGTGTCCTTAAAAAAAATAAAAACTGAAAACTAAACTAAGAATTCTGTGGTAAAGTTGAAGTCATTATTGTTGTTATGTTTGATTTGACGTTGGATTAATAGATGTGTTGGATCGTTAGCCCCTTTGTGATCTTACTAGTTACTACTGTACATTAAGGTCTCTAGAAACATAAGTGCTTTTCTTTTTTTGTTTACTACTGCATTTTTCTCTCCAATTGGAGCAACATCTCCTGCATATTCATATAATTACATATCCACTAAAACAATAATCGGAATTGATTAACTAATAAACTTGGACTTTTCTAATGTACGTGTATTTTGTACAATTTAAAAAATGCAGTGTTAAATTACAAAATAAATATCACATATATGAAATTATCATTACCTATATCAAATATTTGTAATACTTTTTTATGATTTTATTTGTCATATGCAAGTTTTTTTTATCATTAATATATAGCAAAATATATGTATTTTCACATATGTAAAATTAAATTTTAATTATAGTTGATTTGGTAGCATTGTTAATATCCTTATAAAAAAAAGATAATTACTTATAAAGAAAAAGTACATTTTAAATCTTGTGATTTTGACTTACAGCAAAAATGATCCTATGATATTTTTATAATATTAGTCACACATGTTTCATATTTTTAATAATTTAATATCCCATCAACTAAAATCATTATGATTTTATGGAAAAACATTAATGTAATATTAAATTATATAATAAATTTATTTTATATACTAACTAATCAGTTAATTTTAAATATATTATAAATTAATTTTCACAATTATTTTTATTCATAATAAAATAAAAATTATATTTAAATTTAATTTATTATAAGTTAAATGCTATATCACTCAATAACCGATTTTACTATTAAACATCTATATTATTTTAACATTAAAACATAGATATTTTATGATATTGTTTAGAAGAATATCAAAATATAAAATTTATGAAACACAAAATATTTATATGTTATAAAAATAACAAATTTAATTTTGCCACAAATTGAAATTATAAGGATAAAAACTATGTTTTTTTCTGCTCATAATTAAAGATAATTATGAAAATAAATATATGAGAGTTTTTAATACTGGCATCATTGTCCGCTCACCACTATCAAAACTCTCCCACTAACTGTAGTGCACAAGCACTATAATCCCCTGATTATTTTACCTCAAACATTAATGCTGAGGAAACAAATATATAGTATTAAGCATAGATGTGAAGGAAAAATAATTTTTAGGCATATTGGTGCCAAAAATTCTTTTCAACTTTTATAAAGTTAT
The DNA here is from genome assembly GCA_949673435.1 of Macaranga tanarius. Classification (NCBI taxonomy): domain Eukaryota; kingdom Viridiplantae; phylum Streptophyta; class Magnoliopsida; order Malpighiales; family Euphorbiaceae; genus Macaranga; species Macaranga tanarius. The sequence continues at coordinate 3,736 of CATIWO010314960.1, forward strand.
ATAAAATTTTAAAATTTGATAAAACTAACTCAATTTGATAAATTATTTGTAATTTGTTCGATTTATGACATTTAAAGTGAAATAATTAATCTCTATTTTTATGAGCTCCACATCCATATCATCGAAATACTAATTGTAATACTTTGTTGAATTTCAGTCTCAATAAATTTAAAATATATAAATTAAGAATACAAAATTTATTAAATTTCTAAAAATTATATTCGTCGTTTTTTTTTTTTACCTAGTTTAAGCCTTTATATGAATGTGAGACTATAATAATAAATTTTAGCTAATTTACTTTAAATGTCACTCTTTATCAAATCGAAGGAGTTTTCTACAACGGATTCAAGAACAAGCTTTTTGTGCCCTTCATCCATCATTAACGGAGGAAAGCATCAAAGGGTTTAATCTCTATACTTGTAGAGATTGCATTAGAGATTGTACCCCTTTTCTTGATTATAAAATTTTGATATTTGTTATTACTTTTCTTGTTTCTTACTTTCAGGATAAGAAATTTATGTTAATAAATTTCTGGCATGCTCGGTGGGATATCTCTATCTTTCATCTCTTTCCTTCACAAATCTTCTCAAAGTTCAACAATCAAGATCCATGGCTTCAAGAGACAACATTCGCCAATCCAAAGCACCCACCCGCTTCACCGTGCGAGGCATTACTAATGCTGGCCCGAAAGCTATCATCAAAGAAAGATTGATTGAGGAGATTTATGCATGCACTCTTCCTCTGCTTCAAAATGTATTTATTTCACCGCCATCAATTGAAGAAGTGGTGTCTCCCACCCAATCCCCATCAAAAACTAAGGAGAATCCTGATTCACCATTGAACAAGGATGTTGCTTATGGTAATAGTGCGTCAATCTCTCCTTACAGGACTTTATCTCTAAATGACTCTTCTGATGTCATGAGTGTTATGATGACAAATACTACCTCTTTGGAGGAACAAGTTGCCAAGACGAGCAAAATCTTAGAAGGCCTCACTGACTCAATCAAAGAGAAGGATAAGTAGATCGCCTCTTTGATGAAGAAAGTTAATAATTTAACTGAAAAAGGAGTGGGGGATACTAGCAATCCACAACAACAGACCAAAGAAGTTATGTAAACTCCTACTGCTGCTAATGGTTCCACCTCTGGTGTAGCATCAAAGCCTACCCAAGTGATTACTAAAGGATCCATAACTGTAGATGAATTGAAAGATATTGTCAAGGAAGCTATCAAAGGTCAAGTGGAAAGTATCAATCAAACCTCCTACACGTATGCCAATCTATATTCTCAAAGGATTGATCTCATGAAAATGCCTACCAATTACCAACCATCAAAGTTTTAACAATTTGATGGTAAGGGTAATCCTAGGCAATATGTGGCTCACTTTGTGGAGACTTGTAATAATACTGGCACCTATGGTGATTTGATGGTCAAATAATTTCTTCAATCATTGAAGGAAAATGCATTTGATTGGTACATTGACTTAGAGCCAGGCTCTATTGACAATTGGAAACAGTTGGAATGTGAATTTCTCAACCGCTTCTATAGCACTCGCCGAATTATTAGCATGATAAAGCTTATAAGTACATGTCAATGGAAGGATGAACCTGTTATCGATTACATTAATCGATGGAGGAATTTGAGCCTAAACTACAAAGATTACCTTTTTGAAGCTTCTACTTTAGAGATGTGCATTAAAGGCATGCATTGGAGACTGCGCTATATTCTTCAAGGTATTAAACCTAAAATCTTTGAAGAACTAGCTACTCGTGCTCATGACATGGAACTTAGCATTGCTAAGGCCGAAACATAAACTTTCCCGATGGAGAACCCAAAGAAAGGAAAAGAAAAACAATACTCTCACAAATGAGGCAACCCTTCCATGAAGGCTGAAAGTAAATAATCAATGGCTATTAGTACAAAGCCTTTGAAGCTCTCATCCACAACTGAGAAAAGGCAAGAAGAGAAATCTACCAATGCTCGAGGTCAAGGAACAAAGAAGAGCACTTTGAAAGAAAGACAAGACTAGTATCCTTTTCCTGATTCTAGCATTGCTTAAATGTTAGATAACTTGCTCGAAGCCAATCTTATTCAGCTACCTGAGATGAAGCACCCTGAAGAAGCTGATCGAGTAAATGATCCAAACTACTGCAAGTACCATCTATTGGTCAATCATCCTATTCAAAAGTGTTTTGTCTTAAAAGATAAAAGTATATAGCTGTTTGAGAAAGGGGAAGTTATTTTTTATGAAGAAACTACGACTGCTAACATGACCTCGATCATGGTTCCTTATTCCGCAACTATGAATTTTAGAAGTTTTAAACCTATTGATGTTTTGGTGCACCTTGTTGATGGCCAAATTCTACCTCAATCTATGTAGGTTATTATGTAAAGTGCTTCACATTCAAATAGGAGCATCAAGCCTAAAAATATTGAAGCTGAAGAAGAGTGGACTCATATTACTCAAAAAAGAGGGATAAAAAGAAACATGCCTACATTGAAGCCCACTCCTAACAGAGCTAAGATTGTAAGAAAGCATATTGGAAGGTTAGCTACTCAGAAAGTGACAAAGAGAAGAGTGCCCTCGATTATGATAGAGGATGAGTTCATACAGAAACCAAAAGATCATGTGACTCTCAAAGAGTTTTTGCCAAAGAAATTCTTAGATTATAATAATGATATCGTTGCTTGCTACTACCTCAATGATGATTCAAATGATTATGAAGATACGGAGGAAGAAAAACCTGAGTTCAAGAAGCTTACTTACAGTTCTTGTACAATAAAGATATATTTTACTGATGATGACTTGTTGCTCGGGTCTAAATTGCATAATTGTCTGCTTTTTGTTTGAGGATATGTTAATGAGCAAAAGATCAATAGAATCCTCATAGATAATGAATCTACTGTAAATATCTTACTGCTCAAGACCCTAAAAGATTTGGGAATACCCATAGATGAGCTTATGAAGAGTCGTTTAACAATTTAGAGGTTCAACCAAAGGGGCAAAGAACTCTAGGAAAAATTAGGCTAATGATGCTCATGGACGAATTCAAGTTAGGTTCCTTATTTCATGTGATTGATGCTAGAACCACCTACAAAATGCTACTAGGAAGGTCATGGACATAAGAGAATGGTATTATCTCATCTACACTCCACTAGTGCTTTAAGTATTGCCAAAATGGACAAGTGAAAAAGGTGGAGGCTGACTCTAAACCCTTTACCATGGTGGAATCTTATTTCTCTGATACAAAGTTCTATAATGACTCAACCATATGTGAAGAAAAAATATGTGACTTGAGAATATCTGGTGAATCTGCTAGAAGTGCAAAAGGAGCCATTATACAAGAAAAGGTTATAATAAGTGATGCCTCAACAAGTAAGACTTCTCAGCTCATCGTTGTGTTCTGTAAAGCACTAAAAAGCAAAATGGTGTCAAATTCAAACATGGATGAGGAAGGAATCATCAAAAGTTTAAAAAAATTAAATTTACCAGTTACAAGCCTTACATCTTCAAATGTTTGCAAAACTCCACTGTAAGGATTAGTAAAGCCATCTCAAGGTCCTGTAGTAGAACATGGTGATCTGCCGACAAAAAGGACCAATAGTTTTGATCCAAATGCCTATAAGTTGCTATCTACAATCGGCTATGGCTAAGAAAATACATCTAATTTAGCAAAAGAAGAAGTTGCAAGTTCTGAGATGAGTGAGAAAAATGCTAAGAAGCCTCGATTGGTATGGAAAGAGAAGAATCAAATCATAGCATCTAAAGCAGGTTTAGGGTATAGTTCAGCTCATCCATTGTATTTAAAGATTCATAGGGAAACTTCACAGCATATAACTTTTGAAGAAATTGAAGAGGATTAGAAGCATAGAACTTTCTATGAGAGGACTTTAGTTTTTAATCGCCTTGGCAACCCTAGCAATCACATCTCAGTGTTTGATAGGATCGACAATCAAAGGCTTAAAAACTCATAAGCATCCCAAATTTCTGTACACGCAAGGATCGGGGTATCGACTTCAAAAGGAAAAAAGTTCAAAATGAAGAAGGAGCACATTATTGAAACTGATTTAAAAGACATACGTAGTAAGTTCCCCTCCAGAATAAAAAGGCATGCCAAATAGGCGGTAACTACTAGCTAAGTATTAAAAGGAAGACAACAAATAGTAGTTATCACTGGTCAAAAACCACATCCAATTGATAAGGTCAAATAAGAATTGAATGTAGCAGTTAACCATATCACTATAGAAGAGGTTGATGATGAAGAACCCCTCATTGAAGATGGCATTGAAAATGCTCCTCATATATTTGAAGAAGGGAATAAGGTCGCAGTTGATGACTTGAAAGAAATTAACTTTAGAACCCATGAAGATGCTTGTCCAATCTTCTTGAGTACAAACCTGATGCCTGAAGAAGTTCAAGATTACATCAAGCTTCTTTCAGAGTACCATGATATCTTTGCATGGACATATGCAAAAATGCCAGGACTTGACCTAAAAATAGCTTTTCATCATTTGGCTATACGAAAGGTCGCTAAGGTGATAAAGCAAGCTCAACGACATTTTCGTCTTGAATTGATACCACAAATAGAGAATGAGGTTAATAAACTCATTAATGCAAAATTTATTAAAGAGGTCCAGTATCCTACCTGGATTTCTAACATAGTGCCCATAAGAAAGAAGAATGGGCAAATTCGGGTTTACGTTGACTTCAGAGATCTGAACAATGCTTGTCCTAAAGATGACTTTTTGCTACCAATTCTAGAAATAATGATAGATGCCACAATGGGTCATGAAATCCAATCATTTCTGGATGGTTCATCTGGATATAACCAAATTCTAATGGCGGAAAAAGATCAAGTATTGACCGTATTTCATGCTCTAAAAGAAATATACTGTTACAAAGCTATGCCTTTTGGTTTGAAGAATGCAGGTGCACCTTACCAACGGGCCGTGCAAAAAATCTTTGATGACGTGTTGCATAAAAATGTAGAGTGCTATATTGATGATTTGGTGGTTAAAACCAAAAAGAAGGAAGATTATCTCCAGAACCTGCAAATGGTTTTTGACCGATTGAGGAAGTATCAACTAAAGATGAATCCTCTAAAATGTACTTTTGGAGTTTTGATGGGCAAATTCCTAGGGTTCATTATGCGACACCGAGGAATTGAGATAGATCAATCCAAAATTGATGCTATCCTGAAAATGCTTGAGCTAAGGAATATGCACGAGTTAAAGAGTTTACAAGGAAAATTGGCATATTTTCATCGTTTCATATCCAACCTTGTTGGAAGATGTCAACCATTTCATAGGTTGATGAAAAAGGATGTTCTTTTTGTATAGGATCAAGATTGTTACAATGCTTTTGAGAACATAAAGAAGTACTTGCTAAGTCCTCCAGTTCTACAGTCCCCTTGTTACAGGTTGTCCTTTGATTATGCATACTGTTGCTTAAGAACGCTCTTTAGGAGTTTTGTTGGCATAAGAAAATGATGAAAAAAAGGAATGTGCACTCTATTACCTCAGTAAAATTTTGAGTGGGGCTGAGTTAAATTATTTACCAATTGAGAAGATGTGTTTGGCATTAATGCTTGCCATCAAAAAGCTCAAACACTATTTGTAATCTCAATAAATTCAATTGATCTCCAAAGCTGATCTAATCAAGTACATAATATCTAAACCGGCTCTCTTCAGAAGGCTAGTAAAGTGGGCCCTTCTCCTACAAGAGTTTGACATAAGCTTTATTTCTCAAAAGGCAGTAAAAGGTCAAGCTCTTACTAATTTTCTAACTGATCATCCAATTCCAAATAATTGGGAATTTTTTGATGACTTACCAGATGAAGAAGTTTTGTTCATTGAAGGCTCGCCTTAAAAGATGCACTTTGATAGGGCCACTCATTAAGATGGTGTAGGAGCTGGGGTTATTTTTGTCTCACCAGAAGGGGGTGTGCTTCCATATGCCTTTAGTCTTACGGAATGTTGCTCAAATAATGTAACTGAATACCAAGCACTCATGTTAAGTCTCGAAATAGCAATAAACATGGGCATAATTCATCTTGAAGTGTTTAGAGATTCTAAGCTAGTGATCAACCGACTTCTCTTGGCTTATAATATGAAGAAGCCTGAACTAGTTCCTTACTTCCAGCATGCAACTAAGCAACATGAGCAGTTTGATGATGTATGTATTGAACACGTGCCAAGGTGAGAAAATAAACAAGCAGATGCTTTTGCCAACCTCACAACAACCTTGGCTCTATCAAATGCAGAAGTTAGAATTCCTATTTGTAGTAGATGGGTAATCCTAACTTGTGTGCCCACGGCTAATGATGACTATGAACAAGTGAACCATGTTTCTGTCTTTGAAATAGAAAAAGAAGATTAGCACCAACCTTTGATAGATTATCTAACTCATGGAAAACTGCCAGATGAAGCTCGATATAACGCAGAAATTAAAAGGTGAGCACTGCACTTTGTTGTCTACAAAGACACCCTCTATCATCGTTCTTTTGACAACATATGGTTACGTTATTTGGGTGAGGAAGAAGCAACTAAGGCGCTGGAAGAAGCATACTCGGGTGTGTATGGGGCCCATCAATCAGGGTCTAATTGCATTTCTATATTAAGAGGATGGGATACTACTGGCCAATAATGGTGAAAGATTGTATAGAGTTTACTAAGAAGTGTGAAGGTTGTTAGTTCCATACTAATATTATTCGCTAGCCTCCTGAGCCACTTTATCTAACTATTACCTCTTGGCCATTTGACGTTTGGAGATTGGATGTGGTTGGTCCCTTGCTTAAGAGTTCAAAAGGGCCTCTTTATATCTTGGCTGCAACTGATTACTTTTCTAAATGGGCTAAAGCTGTGGCACTCAAAGAAGTCAAAAAGGAAACAGTGGTGGAGTTTATAAAAAAACTACATCATTTTTTGCCTTGAAGTGCCTCGTTACATCATCACTGATAATGGGAAAGAGTTCTACAATAAAGCAATGGATAGGTTATGTCTGGAGTATAAATTCAAATAATATAACTCTTCCATATATCATGCACCAGCCAATGGTCTTGCAGAAGCATTCAATAAAACTTTAGGTAAGTTGCTGAAGAAGATTGTGAGTCACACAAAGAAAGATTGGCATGAAAGATTAGGGGAAGCTCTATGTGCTT
>CATIWO010314969.1:0-16679 GCA_949673435.1 Macaranga tanarius
AAGGAGATTGCTGAAAATAATGAACATAGTAGCACTCTAAATATTGCTAATTTCACAATCCCCTTTATCATGTAAATTAGCCATTGATTCAATTTTCAGATAAAAAGAACGAGAGGGAAAGAATTTACGAGATGTGTGGAGTCCTGATGCCAAATTGATTGTTGTTCTTGTAAGTTAATTTTATTGATTTATCTTTTTTTGCATTTCGTTTCTTCTTCTTCTTTAGAAAGTGTAATCAAAACACAATAACATGATTGGTTATGTCCTCATTTTTGCAGACCTCATCCTTCTTTCTTCACATTTTCAAAATCCTATTCTCAGAGAAAAGAGAATACAAATGGGAGGGAAGCAACCATCTGATATCTCCTCTTCTTAGTGATCAGGTGCCTCTTGCGCACAAAGACTTGACAGTGTGAGTTGCATTGCTTGCTTTTATTTTGCTTTATCTTTTTTTTTTTTTTTAAAAAAAAAATCTTTGGATGGTGGGATTGATCTCTTACTAAATTTCATGCATTGATTCAAATTTGACATTGCATTTTGTTATTTTGTATTGGTGGTAGTGTTTATTTTTGAGACAGAAAACAAAAACAATTATGGATCGAGTCTGTTATATTTTAATTTCTATCTGGTGTTGTTGTTACTTTTATGGTATCTCTTTCTCCAGAAGCAATATTGTGAGTGATAGCAGTGGGTCCTAATATAGCATCTCATGAGAATTGTGAAGTCTCTAAGTTACCGCATTCTTTAGTTAATGAACTTGTTTCTCCAGCAGCCCCGGGAAGTCTTGTATCTAATCATAATATCAACAGGAAGTCAGCTATTTACACAGTTGGAGCTTTGTTTTCCAATGAGGTTGCTATTTGTTTTATACTCTGATAGACAACTGGTATCATGCTCTGTAAGCAAGAGAGGGCTAAAGCAAAGCTGAATCCATAATTGTTTGTTTTTTTTTTTTTTTGAAGTATTTAAACCTCTCATTTAATAGAAGTGTTAATGAATTGTTTGCTTCTCATTCTTATGGAACTTACTGATACTATATGGTATTAAACAAATATATATTTTATTCAACAAAAAATTCATGTCAAGTTGCTTACCTATTATCATCTATTTCATCCTCTTCCAGATAATAAATTTTTAGTCTTTTTTTTATGTATATAAAACTCTTTAATTTCATATTAGCATTAAATCTATTTAATTTTATATGAGTATTAGTAGATTTTATAAATATTAAAAGCAATAGGTTATTTACCATTTTTATTAAATAAGTGGCTTAGAAATTCGCTTTCCACTATAAACATCAGGGTAAAAATAATTTTTATCCAATAGAGACGGTCGCTAAGGAGACTCGTATAGGTAATTTTCAAAAATAATATTAAATATTTTAAATATATTTATATATATATATATATATTTTTTTTTTTTTGATAAAATATATTTATATTTTTGAAATTAGTAAACGTACTTCAAATTTAAGACATATGGCAGGTGCACTGGTGCCTAACCCGTATGGGGTTGCCGGTGGCAGGTGGCTAAGATTTCCAGTGAAGGTAACTGACTGGGCCTCAAGACCTCAAGAGTGGCTGCTCTCTGCCGGGTATAATTGGGCTATAGAGAAGACCGTTGATTGGCTTTTGGGTTAATACTAGTTGATTAGAATTTTTGAACATGTTTAATTTCAATAAAACGAAATGGTTGACATGTATATATATATATATATATATAATTTTAATTATTTAAATAAAATTTAAGAAAAAAAATTCTAAACAAATCCAAACATCTAAAATACACTTATAGAGACATCCCAAATAAAATGGTAGAAAAAGGTAAAATAATAACAATTAATAAACGTAGAATAATAGAACTATTACCCTCAAATATTAAAGAAGATTTCTAAGGTATCTTGAGAGATATGTATATCCCTCTAATATAATAGATAATTACTTGTATTTAAAAAATAACTACCGTGTATTAAATATATAATTACTGGATAAAATATTACAGGGATATATATACCCTCCAAGGAACTGTAGAATGCCTCAATATTAAAATATGGCACTTGAAGTGTACACATGAAGAGGTACAAAATAGATTGTTGGGCTTAACTGTACATGATATGATATCTTTTTCAGTTTAATTCTTCAATAAAATTGAACCAAACTTAATATTAAAAAGAAAAAGATGTCTCGTGTTATATATATATATGGTAGGTTGAAGTATAACCCTACCATATTATGGTGCATACATTTCTGAAGACAGCCTTAATAAGCAGACATGCTTGTTAAGGTGGAAATCTGAGTACAACATATTATGTTTGCTTGTGCAATGAGCCAATGACTTTGGTTCTAATCATGTTTTGTATTGCACATTGTGATTGGTGTGTATTCCACAAGCCACTGCAAGTTTTCATGATTATACTTGCATTAATATTTTTTTTAGCATATGTTCATGAAGTAAAATGGTTGGTCCAAGTATTTTTTCGGACTTTGAAATTTACCTTAATGTTCATTTTTTATTCCAAAAAAACATATCTAGGTATTTTTGAAATTAATTTGAGAATGTGATTTTCTTCATGTTCAAAATCAAAATGTGACTCCATCTGTCTAAATCATCAATTACATATCAAAAAAAAAAAAAAAATCTGTGCTTTTTTCTTCCTCTTAAAATCAGCTTATGAAAATTATATACGAGTTTTTGGTAGAAAAGTAGAGTCTTTTGTGGTTGATTAACCAAATACAATAATCAAATCAGACTTAGACAATTTGAGTTTAGAATTAGATTTCTTTTAGACAATTTGATTTTAGAATTAGATCTCTTTCTCACTGGCAAACATAATCATGTCCATTTATAACAATATATTTATAGGTAATATTTAAATATAATTATTTTTCGACTTCGAGCATATTCGAACTGAATATATTAAACTTTAAGCCTTTTTCAATCAACCCTATTAAAGTTTGAAAAATTATTAATTTAATATTTTGCATATGTAAAATATAGTTTTTGTAGCAAAAATATATTTTATTAAAAATATAAATTCTCTATATAATTTTTTAATATTTTATAAATAGTATTCTAGCCAAATTGACTCTATATTTTACAATTATTTTAAATTTTTCTATTATTGTGTCGAGTGGATGAATAATTAAAATTTCAAACAAATCTAGTAATGCTTAAAAATTAAAACAATTTTTCCGTGTATTATTGTATCAAATATTTTTATTAAAAAAATCATATATAAACTTAAAGGAATATATTTCTTATTTGTACTTTTTTGAACAAGAATACTGAAAACATAATAATATAATTTTATTTATATTTTCTTGATTTTAACATGAATAATCTATTTTCTTTTATATAGTTGAATATGGTACATAAAAACTAGACTTGAAAAAGATACTAAATGCTAATTCTACATACAATTTTAATTCCTGAGCCTCATATTTTGAAAAGTTAATTCAATGGTTGATTTTTTTTTTTTCCAATTGCTAATATAAGTAGCTACCAATCATGGAACATCTACCAATTATTTTGGTGAATATAAACTCTTAACAACCAATAAGAAAAAACATATATATGGACCAGTGTATATGTGGACTTGGTCTAATTAATATTTTTGCAAATTGCAATTAAGTCAGCAAATTCTTAAGCCAGCAATTGACATTTCTAAGCAATGAGCGTACTTTTCTGGAAAAGCTGTTTTTTTGGTATTTGCACCATAACTATCATAGACAAGAAGTTAGTTAATTCGTTATTTTATTTTTATGTATTTCTTGAGACTGTGTCTAATATGGTAATTTTCTGTTTTTATTTTATTTTTAATTTATGGTTTAAGATTATTGTTTCATTTAATGGTTAATTGAACCAAATTAATTGAATACAAAATATATAATAATGTCTAATGATTTAAAAATATAGAAATAAAAAGTTTAAGTTAATTATTTTATTACTTTTTTATTTAAAACTTACATTTAATTAAATTATATCTACACACATTTATTAGTAAATATAAAAAAAATGTTCATTAGTTAATAAATATCTAAATTATTTTTCACAGTTAACTGTTAAAAATACTTTAAACATAAGTTTAACAATTTAAATATTCACAAAATGGTTAACAAAACAAAATATATAAAAGGTTTAGCTATCCAATTTATGATCACCCTTATTAAATTTAAGAAAATAAAAACTCGAAAAATATAATATTTTTAGATGATTTTGTAAACTAAACACTCATTTTTTTAATTTAATTTTTTGTATAAATAAAAATTTTGAATCTCAAATTAAAATAATTGATTAAATATATAAAAAAACTCACCAAATTAATTTATAATATTTCCACGAAAAAATATGAAAATTTGTCTTTGATTAAATATTCAATTTATATTTTGCATAAAAAATTACCAAATATAAGTGAATATTTAATCAATCATTTTAATTTGAGATTAAAATTTGAAAATTATTCCAAAGAAAAATATGAAAATTTTCTTTAATAGTACTAAACCACAAATTTACTCAAAAGTTAACAAATATTAATCCATTGCTTGTACCCAAAATCTCTTACCAAACATCATCTAAAAACCTTATAAAGACAACAAATAAAAAACAAAAATTCCTGTTGAATATCTCAACCAACTTCATCGAACCTATGTAACCACTTTCTCATTTCAATTTTCCATTTTCATTTCCAAAATTTTCCCTCTAACCAAACACATCATCCTGCAATCTCTGCTCTCCCTCGTGATCTTTTCTGACTCCATAAGACGACATAACACCATAAAAAAATATATATGGGCCCATCTTCTTCAAAGGACTCTAACTGCCAAATTACAAGAACAAGAACAAAACAAATGAAACCAGCAACTCCACTTTCTTTTTAACTGATAAACACAAAAAAGAATCCAACCCACTTATCCAATTTAATCCCTTTTCACTTTTTAATCCATTTCTCTTATACCCTTTTGCCCCTTTTGTTGAAAAGCTTCAATCTTTTCTTGAAATGAAGTGTTTTCATTTCACCAATGGAGAAAGAAGGGAAGATGATGATGGAGGCGGAGGAGGAGGAAACGATGTCGTTTCACGGGTAGTTTCAAGGGTTTCATGGGCAAGATCATTGAGTGTAGCATCAAGTAGTATGGATACAACAAGAAGGTCTGAGTTTGACTCAGAGTGTAACTCGTCAAGAGACTTATCTGACTCGGTTGGGTTTTTTGAGTTTTTGTCTCAAAGAAGGTCAAATGATCTAAAAGTTTTTACTTTTTCTGAGCTGAAATCTGCTACAAAAGGGTTTAGTAGAGCTTTGTTGATTGGTGAAGGAGGGTTTGGTTGTGTTTATAGAGGTGTTGTTAGGGTTCCTGATGAAGAAGATCATGGTCTTGATTCTAAGATGGAGGTTGCTATCAAGCAGTTGAATCGTCATGGTTTCCAGGCATGTCCTTTTCCTTTTGTTTCAAAGCATAGATTTTTTTAGGATAATGCCAAATATAAAAGAAAAATTGAAGAATTTTGGTTGGTTGATGTCTAATTAATTTAGAAAAGACATTTCTAATCAATGTGATGATGTTATTTGTTGTTGGAATAGTACAGTTTATAATCACTGTAATTAATGTAATTATGCATATTTCAGTTGATGGAAATGTGTGTAATACTATAATTTTCTACATTTCCATCATAAAGTTGAAAAAAAATTCTTTAATTTTGCGTGAGCGTAAGTAAAAATGTACTTTGATTTTGTACATTTTCTTGTGATGTGAGCTTATGTGAAAAAATTTATGTTTTGTGTTCCATTGAGAAAAATGCATGCTTTGATTTTGAACAGTTTCTTGAAAAACTTGAGGAATGATGTCTGTTTGAGGTGGCTTATGTGAGAAATTTTCCATTTTGCATTTCTAGTCTTCAGGGGCATAAAGAATGGATAAATGAAGTAAATTTCTTAGGTGTAGTTAAACATCCAAATCTTGTCAAGTTAGTTGGATATTGTGCTGAAGATGATGAAAGAGGGATGCAGCGGCTTTTGGTTTATGAGCTTATGCGCAACAAAAGCTTAGAGGATCACTTATTGGCTCGAGTACCAGTGCCTCTTCCATGGATGACAAGATTGAAAATTGCTCAAGATGCAGCTCGTGGGTTAGCATACCTCCATGAAGAAATGGATTTTCAGGTATGTTAATGTTTTATTCTTTGAGATCATGAAGCATGGTTCATCTTTCAGTTTGTAATTTTGAAAATCATAATTATATACAGAGTCTTTCATTTTGGATTCACTATTGGAAATGCACAGTGTGGGAAGAAATATAAACCAGATTATCTGTCTTGCTTTGGTTGCTGTGCTCATAATAAAATTTTCTGCTTTTATTCATTGTTCTCGACATTTTGAAGTCTCGGGGATGATGCCTGTACATTTTGTTCCTGTGCTTTTTCATTAGGTGCAGTCTGTATTTTGTTTTTTGTTTTTTGTTTTTTTTTTTTTCTGTTGGTTGTTTGACTGGGATTTTCCATCGATTGTTGCAGCTAATATTTCGGGATTTTAAGGCATCGAATGTTCTGTTAGACGAGAACTTCAACGCAAAGCTTTCAGATTTTGGATTGGCTAGGCAGGGACCTCCTGAAGGACTTGGGCACGTTTCGACATCGGTAAGTTACTCTCTTTTAAAATTTTGAGCTCTCAGCCTGAAGGACTGCTCCATGTTTCAATGTTTTCAGTGAAAGTATTTCAATTGTCTGAATGATTTTAACTAAGTTGGGGAAATAGAGCATTTTCAGGAATGTCATTGTTGCAGTTTGTTATAGCAATTGATCTGGGAATTTTGAAATAGTATATTTATTCATTTGTGTAATTGATATTGTAATTTATATCATCAGACTTATAATTTCTGAGAAAAGAGGTTTGCGGATTCTAATGGTTTTCATGAATTTTACAAATCTTGATTGATGTCTTTCTATTATGCATGACTAAAGTTGTTCTTTAAGTATATTTTATTTTTATTCTTTAAGGTTGTGGGCACAGTGGGTTATGCAGCTCCAGAGTATGTTCAGACAGGCAGGCTGACAGCAAAGAGTGATGTATGGAGCTTTGGGGTGGTTCTTTATGAACTTATCACAGGAAGGCGAGCGCTAGAGAGAAACCTACCTCGGGCTGAACAGAAGCTTTTGGAATGGGTAAGACCATATATATCAGATTCAAAGAAGTTTCATCTTATTGTAGACCCACGACTTGAAGGAGAGTATTGCATTAAATCAGCTCAGAAACTAGCAGCATTGGCAAACAAGTGTCTGGCAAAACAACCAAAGTCCCGGCCTAAAATGAGCGAGGTAGTAGAAATGCTGGGAAACATCATTAGTGAGACCTCATCCCAAGATGAAGTTGCTTGTGAACCTGTCTCTGAAATTGAAGAAGTAAAGGAAGAAATCTCAGTGGAGACTGAGCCTGAATCTACCAAACAAGGGAATAGTTATCGGAAGAAGGTTTTTGACATACGAGAAATTATTAACTTGAGGAATAGATCCATAGGGAAATTAGATTGGAGAAATTGGACACCTGGGTTGGTAAGAACTTCAGAATAGGCTTATGATAGTGAGTAAAGATTAATACACGTATTCCTCATCATAGGAGTTATTAATGGGCATCATCACCACAGTCAACAAGGTGAATACAAGAATATTCATACTTCTTAAAGTTGGAAGGTACTCATTTTTCTGTTTTCCTTGCAAGATAGCTGTAAATATAGGTCATTGAAGCTGCGAGGCATGCTGGCTTCTCTCAAAGACTCAAATGTAAGGAACACAAAGTCTCATCTATAGTATGTAATTTTGCCCAAGATGGACAGGTAATCATTCCAGAAAGATACTAATGTCATTTCCTGAGCCTCATTTTTGTGGCTGGGGTCGTTCATGGGCTGGTTCTTTAAAGAGTGTCCAGCCTGCCTGCTAGTAGACATAACTCTTTAATGTTTTTTTGTGGATATGTGCATGCCTTTCAATGAAGTAGGACATTTCCCCTGCCTAAATCCTTGTCACTCTTTTGAATAAAAATCTACATATAAATTTTGATAAAAGATAAGATGAACTTCTCCTATGTGGGACTGTTTATGGGGCTGGCTGGATTAAGGTAATGAATCCTTTGAGCAAGTTGCCCACTAGGGTACATCCTGCCCTTCAGTCCCCAAAATTCAGCCCCCTAAAGGGCCCCAGCAAATCAAGGACAATTGTCAATTATCTTACCCCACATTTGAGTTGATTTCTCTGGTGTTCTGGAAGAAGGGAAATGAACCCATTTTTTTTGGTCTTATCCCATTAATGGGACGTAAACTATGTTGCACAGGAGGGAAAATTCACCAATACTATTATGGGTCCATTTCTAACGAGGTCGTGACTTTCTCCTCTTTCTCCCGTTACAAGCTAATAAACCTACCATTCAATTACAAGACACCGGAAAAAAAAAAAAAAAAACATTTGGCGAAGGTTAAATAGTTAAACGGTAAATTTTTTTTTTTATTTTAGTGATATGACATATGTAATCTTTAGAAATACAATAAAGAAGTTTCTTCTCTTTGAAGATGCAATAATCAGCCTGTTGTTTGAGTTTTACATTTTGTTGAGCTCATTGAAAAATGAAGGGTATAAAAGAAGAGAGATCCACTTGAACACGGCTATCCCACCATAGCACCATCATCACTAAATCTCTTATCCAACCCTTGTTTAAGTTGGATGGTTCATAATAGTGAAGTTACTGTTACCTTTTAATGCTTTTGATCATCTGATACATGAGTGAGCTCTGAACATCAAAAGTCGAAGTTAGTGAAAGCATTAAAGTGATCATGGGATGGGACTCAAAGTCAAGATCACACCTCCACCCACGTGTATCCCTCTTCTTGACTTCACAATATTATTGCCAACTTTCTTGGTGCCCTGCACATCATCATCTACTACTTTACTGCCACTTTTTCGCTTCTTTTTCATCACCTGCTCTTGTTGCTGCCAGAGACCAAAAAGAAAAAAAGTATTGGGTTCACAGCTTTTTTTCATTAACAAAATCACTTCCAAGAGCAACAAACACATATAGCAACACTAAAGAGCTACTACAGAGTTCATTATCTTCTACTTCTTTCTTTGAAAAATGACTAATAATGTGTTAACTCAGTAGTGTACACTAAAGGATGATTGATATACGCATCTTAATACAACAAAAAAAAATAAATAATATTAAGTTTATATCAAATACAACAAGCCATGCTGAGCGAAAAAAAAAAGGACCAACTAGTCATACAAACACCACTTACATCTCTCATTTAGCTGTTTTCAAGTGTTACATTTCACTCAATACCACCGTGCGAACTCGTGTTTCAAGCTGATCTAGAATTTAGTCAGCCGAAGGTTGATTTTTAATACATTAGCCGAATTGTGAACTGTACAATCGCCAGATGACTATTACTTGAGTGCCCAGGTCACCGGGATAGCTGATTACTTGCCCGTGTTGTATTAAGCAATAAAGTGATACCTCTTTCATCATATTCCTTCATTCCATTTCAAGCATAAAGCGGGGAAGCAGAGGGTCGTGGATAAGGAACTACATTCCTTCCTCCATGAGCATCATCTGCACTTCGCCTACGAATCCTGGAAGCATTATTTGAATTGGTATTGTTGCTTTCAGTTACCTTGGAATCCTGGAGTTGCTCCAATGATGTCACAACCTCATCCATGTTCGGCCGGAACTTGGGTTCTGTTGATATGCAACCTAATGCAAGAGCAGCTGCTTTGTAGGCAACATCCATTGAATACTGGCCTTCAAGACGATTGTCAAGGACGCGAAAAATCTTTCTTTTGTTTGCCAGGTAGGGTTTAGCCCATTCCACAAGATTGTGTTCTCCGGATGGCCGGTTTTTATCAATTGCTCTCCTGCCAGACAACATTTCTAACAAAACAACACCAAAGCTATAGACATCACTCCTGGCAGTTAAATGACCTAGTCAGAAAAGTAAAGTCATTATCAGAACCAGCACATAGGAGAAACTGGCAAATAAGCAAGAACAGGAACACTCGCAAAGATAAATTCCATGGAACAAAAAAGAGTAACAACCTGAACAGGGCCATGCTGACTGGTCAAAAAATTGGAAAAAGCTAGATAGAGAAACAAACATATTAAGTACTATAATATGCAATCTGAATCAAATAATACCTGTGGCTAGATATTCTGGTGCTGCATATCCGTACGTACCCATAACCCTGGTAGAGACATGACTCTTATCACCTGTTGGCCCATCCTTGGCCAACCCAAAATCGGAGAGCTTTGCGTTGTAGTTCTGAGATTATGCCACAACAGAAATTCTTAGAAGTGTGGAAACAAGGCAAGTCCGCTTTCTTTAACCATCTAGCATCCACAATTTCAAAATACAAAAATCTGTTTCATGCCATACGTACCGCATCAAGTAGAACATTAGATGTCTTGAAGTCCCGATATATAACTTTATTTTCAGCACTATGAAGAAATGCAAGTCCCTTTGCAGCACCAAGAGCAACTTTTAAGCGATGATTCCAAGAAAGAGGTTGGAAATAAGACCCTCCTGTTAGAACAGCATCAAGAATATGTAAAACTAACTTGTTGATTAAAGCCTTTGGGCATTGCATTGTCGTGTAGATGTAACAGGAAGAACTCACTCCTAAACAAATGATTTTCCAAGCTGCCCCGAGGCATGAACTCATACACCAAAAGCCGATGTTCATCCTCTAAGCAATAACCAATCAACTTTACAAGATGAGGATGAGAAAACTGCCCCAGATAATTTACTTCAGCCTATAAAATAAAGGAAGAAAAACAAACAAATATGTGAACATCTGCATCCAGAATAGTAAACTTTAAGCGACTCTTAAAACAAAAAGAAACCAACCATGATCATAGACCAATTATATGCTTATGCATAAAATTACAGGGAAGGAGAAAATGAACTCACCAACCACTCCTTGTGACCTTGGAAACCCTCTTGGTTGAGCCTTTTCACAGCAATTACCAATCCAGTTCCAGGCTTGGTGGCAGTAAAGGAATTCTCATCAATCCATCCCTTAAACACTGAACCAAAACCACCTTCTCCTAAGACGCTATCAGGACGGAAATTCCTGGTGGCCATCTTGAGATCAGAAAAATTGAAGTTCTCCAGATTGGAGGACTGCAAGATCTCACCTTCACTCCGAGGAGTTGGTGGCACTGAAAATGATGAGACCTTGCTTCCTGTACTAAGATCATTTCCATCTGTGCTAACACACTTTGAACTTAGCCCTGCACAAGCCAATAATATGTAATGTCTACATAAATGGCTATCCACAGCCATGTTGCTCAAAGATTTCCCATGCATTATAGGAATTCAGCAATCCTTTTTCAGAGTACACAGATTCCAAATGTACAAATTATTCAGAATAACAATTTTAGCTAAAGCATATCATTATCAGCTATACATTATTGCACCTGTTTGATTGGCAAGAAGCTAAGGAAAGGAAAACAAACCAAGGTAAATTTTGCTTCTTTTTGTTTTTTCCTGTTTCAATTTAATAGAATAAAAAGCTGACATCAATTCAGATTTAGAAGATATATTTGAGCTGATAGAATTGTCTCAGTTGAAGCTACCTCAAACTGATTGTATTTGTCCTTTTCTTTCATAGTTTATCAAAATACCCCCAAAAAAGACTTTGTTGGCAATTGAGAAAAGCATCCATCTTTCAGTAATCTAAGTCTTAATGGGTAAACAAAACACAACTACCCAATAATAGTAATTAGTTAAATTTCAACAAAAGTATAACAACTCCCACTCAATTATGCCAAAATCAGAAACCAAATCAAAACCTCATAAAATCTTAGTTAATTAAAACCCATAAAAAAGAAAGTACACAATTATCCAAAGGTGAAAGAATCAAAAGCTTAAATGACTTAAAAGGCAAAACGAAAAAGAACCACAACAATTCAAGTAAAACAACTTAAAAATAAGCAGCCAGAACTATGATGGGTCTAAATAAAAGGTATGAAAAATTACAGTACCTGTGTTAAATGGGCTCTCAGCTTTAATTTGGGCGCTCAAGCAAATTCCCATCAAATTAAATCGAAAAACAAAGTTACCCTTTTGAAGCTCTCTTCCTACAGATCACAAAACATGAAAAAAGATTGGAACTTTGAGTTTCAAAAATCTAGATGCAAAACTTGGGACAGGTTAACAAAAGTACAGATCTAAGTGTAAAACCAAAAGAAAAAAAATGTTCCTTTTTCATGCAGCAAAAGAAGGCTTTACACATGAAAACAAAAACACCAGCCAATAGATTGCTTTTGGCAGCAACTTTAGCTTACAAGTAAAATAAAATTGCAAAAAAGAAGAGAAAATCACTAAAGAAAGAAAAACAAAAACAAAAAGAATTCAAGAACCCACCTTTTTGTTTCCTTATAATTTCAATAAAAAACAAGAACACAAGAAGTAAAGATAAAGAATTTTGAGCTAAGTTCTGAAACGAGTTGTTGCCAGTTGCAAGCAAATAAAAAGAGTTAGATGGAGAAAAGGTGAACAAGTAATGGTGGTGGTGGTGGTGAAGAATTGCATTAATGGCGGGCTGGTCCCTCTGTTTAAGCCTAACAATTTATGCTCTTCTTGTACATTATATATGTATATATAAATATATATATAAAGAAAGGAAAAAAAAAAACCAAAAACAGAGGTCAAGTCAGAGCAAGTGCAGATAAGCCTGCAGTAGCTGCCACCATTCTCCACCGTTAGATATTGCTTCTAAGCAAGAAATCAAACATTTCTTTTTCAAGCTTTCTCCCTTCTTCTTCTTTAGCTGGCTAAGCTTGGCTTCAAATTAGTTTTTTTTTTTTTTTTTTTTAATTTGTTTTTAATGAGTGCTTCTGCTTGGAACAGTTAAGATTTCATTAATAAAATAACTTTTTTAAACGACCTTTACAACTTTCATGTTGACAAATGATTAAACTTTTTTTCAAAAAAAAATTTAGTGATTTTTATTAATTTTATGTTCAGATATTTATTTATTCATTTATATTAAATATTTTAAATACCGTATCTCTAACTAATTTAATTTAATTTAAATAAATATAATAAAAAAATTTTAATGAAAAATTGTTGACTATACTGAATGTAATACATTAATTGGTATAAATGTTTTATGGGGATAATAGTCACATTTATACTCAATTATTCTCAAATTTTCTATTTAATGTTATCCTTTAAATCGTATCAATTTATCATATGAATTTTTAAATTTATTTCAATTTTATCCAATTTTCTATTAAAGATCTAAATATAATTTTAAAAAGTATGATAAGATTCTTTTAAAATTCAATTATTCACTTAAACCTTTTTTTTATTTTTATAAAAAAAATGATAAAAACCCAATTGATGAGTTTGTTTTGATACTGAAATAATTTTTAAAATTACTTAATAAGTGTATTAAATATAAATAAAATTATTTACAAAATTAAATTTTATAAAATAGATAAATTATGAAATTAGTTATAAATAAATGAATTTCTAATAAAATAGATTAAACTTACAAATTATTTCAATGTTATTATGTGACACCCTCTATCACAGCTATACACGTGGCAATAAGAAAATTTTTCCCCAAAACTATATATATACATAAGCATGAACTCCACATATAAATTACTTATTTGCATATTATAGAGTTTACTTAACATCATGTTCATCACACTTGGCTAAAATGTATTCATAATATCATTATAAAATGTCAAAATGACACATGATAATGAGGATGAGGTATGATTACACCAAACTCGCCTCTGGCCCATCTGAAATCACTATCAAATGCAAACTTCAAGCTTTATCTAACTATGTCCTGAAAAATGTAGATACAAAGGGGTGAGTGTGACGCCCACAAACATAATCGTACACGTGGCATAATAAAATTTCATAATAAAGGTACTTATATAAATACCAATTACTCATATATACATACATATCAAGCATAACACACATGCTTGTCTAGAATTACATACACTACTACATAATACCAAAACTCATACACACAATGTCATTACAAAAACGCTAAATGATATGCAGGAGGAAAGTTGGGTACACCAAACTTGTTCGGCCTACCTATGACTCCAATGTAAGCTTTAAGCCCTTTGTCTAATCAATTCCTAAAAAGTTTCAACAACAAAGGGGTGAGCTTGCAACTCAATAAGCAACTAAGAATATAGTTGCACACATATACTAATCACATAAATAAAGAGTTGATATAATATGATAACCAATATAATAAATACATTATAAGGATCATAATATAGTCTTTCAATTCTCTACTAAGTCTATATATAATCACCATAAAGTTTCATTACCATTGACACTATATCGAGTGCGTACGGGAGTCCAAATGAAAAAGGAGCAAGTGAGCAATAAAAATGTCAAGCTCAGTTAGAGAATCTTAATGATAGATTCAACTTAAACTCAAAACTTTAAAGCTGTAGAAGACTCTTTAAAGTTTTTCTAATATCAAACCACACTCCATTTGGAGCTCTATAACTCGAGTTATAGTAAAAATACGAAGATAAAAGTGTGCTAAAAGAGGAGACTAGGCTCCTCACGGCCACGATTAGGTGCTCACGGTCACGAGCCAGACCATGAGCAGCCTATCTGGAACTAAATTACTGTACAAGAATGCCTGGGGTGCTCATGGTTGTGCCCTCATGGTCGCGACCTGACCGTGAGTAGCCTAAGCAATACCAAAACTCCTTTTTTGCCATACCAAAACCTAGCAAACCATTCCATACTCAACTATAACTCAAAACAAACCTAAAAACACCTCATAAATATACCAAACATCATCAATTCATTCATCAACATATAATTCTCAATCATTCATAAGTTTTAAAGCATCCATATTCATCTATTTCAACTAGAACAACCCAATAAACACATTTTCATCTCATTCACAAGCATACATTCAAAGTATGTATGTTCAATACAATATTTAGTATCCGATCAGACCTTTCCTTACACTTAGTCTCATTGGCTATATTCCTCATAATTCATTATCAATCAAATAGCCATTAGTGAAACTATCCACCCAACTCAGTCTCACTTGGGTAGCAATATGCCCAGCTCAGCTTGCCCATCACACACAATATTTTGATATCACTCAAATGGCCACTGGTGAGACTATCCACCCGGCTTAGTCTCACTTGGGTAGCTATATGTCTGGCTCAGCTTGCCCATGACACAATCGCACAATTTTCCTCACTTTACTCATATATTTCACCTTCAAGTGAAATATCACACAATCCACACAATATAATAAAATTTCATCCATTTCATCTCAACAAGCTATTATAACAACCATTCATTAATATACTATCATTTGCCAACAAAACCTCACAAGGTTAATACACAATAGAGTGGAAGTCATTCCACATCACATTCACCAATCCATACATTTATTCAAATTCATTTAAGGAAGTACACCAAATATATATACACATAATAGCTTAGCATATGGATACAACGTATATCAATAGTTACTTACCTTCAAGTGCTTCCACCTCAACAAAAGAGTCTTTCTTTCAATGATGAGTGCTTTTTTTTCCTTTATCAATCCCTACACATAAACATCCATCAAATTCACAAGCAAGCATAACAATTCACCCTAAACTCATAAAGTGCAACTAAATGGTTAAAGTTCAACATGACTTAAAGATGCACATACAAAACCAATAACCCCCAAATTGCCACTGAAGCTAGGGTTATGTGTCTACTATAAATTTCAATTGGAATCACTCAATTCAGACAAGTATGAAATTAATTATAAATTTTAGAATCAAATCAGGTAAAATAGGGTACTCACATGAGCAGCAAAATGTCCGGCCCTATTAGACCCTCTTAACAAAATCAGTTCAAACTCAAAATATAAAAAATATAGAAGACTCTTCTAAGTTTCCAGGGAGTCCAATCATACTCAAATCAGAGTTGTATAGCTCAAGATATGGTATAAACAATGGGACTGAAAAACAAAGGACAGAATCCGAATTAACCAACTAACAAACTCAACTCAAATCAACAACAACACAAATGAAACTTACCAAATTGATGATTTAATAAATAATAGACCTCCTAGAGCTTATTAATCTTCTTGATAGATAAAGAAAATAAGATTAAAACTCTTATAACTCAACACCACTCACTCTTCTTATTCCTTACATAAAAATCTCTACACTTTATCACACCTACACATAGGGCTGAGCACGGGACGGAGAAAAAATCGAACCGAACCAAAAATTCGAACCGATAGATAAAAAACCATACCGAACCGATTACTTTTAACTCCGAACTAAATTGAACCGGACCGTTTAACTAATCTGGTACGGTACTGGAGATTTGTAAAAAACCGTTCTTGAACCGAACCGAAACCGACCAAAAAACTGTACAGAACCGAAAACCGAATATAGTACCGGATATTATATGAATAAATAATATATAGATATTAATATTTATTATTGAACTTAATTTTATAGTTTATATATATATATATATATAACCAAAATTAAAATTATTAATTTCATTATTATTACTATTATAACAAATATTTAAATTACTTAAAATAAAATATAATTCACTACTAATTCAATATTAAATAAAAAATAAATTATTAAATATAGTAAAAATTTATATATTTATAAT
>CATIWO010314993.1:0-10354 GCA_949673435.1 Macaranga tanarius
ATATATAACAATAAATGATGTAATGCAATAAAATATGTGATAATTAATGAAAAATAATGAGTGAAATTCAGCATCTGGTCATCAAAATCCGACGGGTGGTGGGAGCTGACAATGGTAGTATAAGTGATGGTCAGTGCATCATGGAATAACATTTACAAGAGTTATAAAAATCAAATATTCATGATTATACTTTTTATTATTCATGTAATAAGTATTATACCAATTATATGATGTAATTTCAATTAGGTTATATTAAATTGTTTTTATTAGTTTGTTTTTACCCTTCAAACGTACATATGAGAATTAAAAATGTTGAAATTGAAAAAAATTATAATCTAGTGTTAAAATTAACAAAATGAATTAAAATTTAAAGTAAATATAAAATTAATTTTTTTTAAAATAATTTTTTTTAAATAATTAACCCTATATAAAGGTTATTTTTTTAAAAAAAAAGACATACATAAAGGCAACCGCAAAAAAGCAATATTGTCAAAGACAACGAACGGTCAAAAACAGCACACAAGTTGTGAGTCAAAAGTTGGCCTTAAAAGAAGTTAACCTTTAATTATAAGTGGAAATATGACCTAATTTATATAACTATTAAATAACAAGATATGATCATGTTAATTAATAATGTTCATTATCATTAACCATTTTGATTAGTCATGAAAAAATTACGTGCTTCAGGTAAAATTGACAATTTTTAATGACTTTAGATTACTTAAATTTATTTTTTAAGGGTTTACAGAATAAAGGAGAGTTTTCTTTTTCAATTTATTATGTTATCACTTTAAGTGTACATGTAACAATTTTGATTTTAGTATTAGAAATGTGAATTGACCTGAAATTTGGGCTAATAGAAGAGGAGACTTGGTTTGTTTGTGACTTTAAAGAGAGAGGCGGAAATGTATTTAGCATATTAGATATTAGAAGAAAATGGATAAAAAATACATCAACTAGATCTCTGTCTAATTTAAAAGTTCAACTTGTTAAGTGAAATATTTAATTGATATATAAGTCTATTTAATTTAAATTATAAAATTAATGTGAGATTAATTATTTTAACATGATCTATTGACACATGCTAGATCCAACTAGCATGCGGCATAATGGCTCAATAAGCTTGCATGATGATTTTTTTTTAAATACTGGACCCAAACATACGATGAGAAAAATAGCATTTCAATTAAGAATAATTGTGCGAGAAGAATGTGTTTTAAACATCAGTGGCGAGTCTGATGCCATATTAGAAATTTAAAGAAAATGAGCAAAAAATACACCTTTGTTCAACTTAAAAGCTCATATCTATTAAGTGAAAGTATCTAATTGATATATAATCTTACTTAATTTAAGTTATAAAATCGATGTAGAATTAATTGTTTTAACATGAAAAATAGTAATTGGATGATGTAGATTTAGTTACAATTGAGTAGGGTATTCGAGATGTAAATGAATTCCACATTTGAAAAATAAGGATTTCAAGTGGCATATATCTTAACATAAATCAATTGGTTTTAGTATTACATGAGTTCAACTCATTTAAATTATGGTACCAATAGTACACCTTATCCCATTTGCATTGTTCTACCTACACCCAAACCCAAATTTTTTTGTCATTGTTATGTTTAAAAGTCATCTAAAACAAACACTCTCTGGTGAATCTCATTCTTCGATCATTGAGAAGCCACCGATAGATAAAGAGTTGATAAATTATCACCAAAAAAGCAAATATTCTTCGACAAATTCCATTTTTCAATAGATGAAGAGTTGAGAAACCACCACCAGATAAAGAATCCAAGTCTTCCAACGATACCCTCACATTTTATTTGTTGTTATAATAAAAAACTATTTCAACAACCCATCTCCATCTTACTCTTCCCATTTAAAGCAAACACTCTCTAATAAATTATTTTCTTCGATCACCGAGAAACCACCATCAAATGAAGAATCTGAGTCTTCCAACGGTACTTTTACATTTCATTTAACAAATAACTCTTCAAAATCTAGTTTTGGTGGATTTGGTGCAAAACTCATCTGGACCCATTTGTCTACTAGGATCAATAAGTCATTTTTTTCTACACCGAAAGAAAATCAATATTTGGTTGCTTAATCTTGAGAGAAGGAACCCAACCAACGATGAGAGCAAAATCGATCGGCCTCGATTGCAATCTATTCATACATTATTTTCTTAAAGGGATAATTGCATTTTTAGTGTCTTGCTTTTCAATTTTTGCTATTTTGTTGTCTCAATAATTTTTTTGTTTAATCAAGTATATGAACTTTCCAAAATAGTAACAATATGGTGCTTCCAGTCGATCTCCTCTTACTAAAATAATGACTGTGCATCAATGGGATCCACTTCTATGTGACAAGCATGCCACCTCACCTAAAAATTAATAAATCGATAAAAATAACCTAAGAAGATGCCACTTACATCTTCATCCCCATCCCAACTTCTTTTTTTTGACATAAACAATGTTCCTCTATGATCTTTCACCACCACCACCCGTCGTTCCTTCAATATAAATATAAAACCCTTTCTTCTTTTTTTTTTATTATTCTTTAGAGTTTACATAATATGTGATACTATCAATTATAAATAATTTGGGCTATGTCTCATACGAAAAATAATTTGAAATTGAAAACCATAAGAATGACATTGTTTTAGACATTACATTACAAAATAAACCGAGAAAGTAACAGAAAAAGCATGAAATCCAACCGAATTGAATTGAATCGGAGAGATGGAAGGGTCTAAAGAAGAAGAGAGAAAAGCTTTAAGAGGTAGTAAATTTTCTCCTCTCCCTCCTTCATCTTTCTTTATGCTTTAAGTAACAACAGCCTAGGTACAATGTCTCTTTTCTTTTCTTAATTTTTTTTCTTTTTAACTTCTTCTGATTTTATCAGTGAATTTTTTCTAAGGTTGGACCATTGAAGACAAAACCTATTAAAAAGAAAATCAGTGTTCTCAAACCTGAATCATAGTCTTTGAACCCACACAATCTTTTATCTTTTTCTAGTCACAATCAAATCTAAATTTGAAGATGGGGAATTCTAACAATTTCAGGACTCAATTTCATCATTAATTAGAGAAAAAAATCCTAAACATGCAAACAACAACTGAGTATCAATTCAAACTAAAAACATAAAAAAGAAAAAATCAATATGCCATTAACCATTAAAAAGACTTAAAATTAAGCAATCAAAGTCAAAATTAAGACTTAATTAGTTATATAAATAATTAAGCAACTTCCCAAGAAATTTATGCTAGAAATCTGCAATTGGACTTTGCAATTGAACTTTCATATGCCAAATTTAAAATAATAAATTTGCAAATGACAATCAAAATGGCTTTACATATGTATAAATTGACTAACATATGTAACAAAGATGAGAGAAGCATGCGAGCGAAAAAGCTTACAAATAATGATCAAAATTTAACAAAAGAAAAAATCAGTAAATAGACAAAATTTGATTAGAGAAAAACAGAGGAAATGGTGAAATTAAAGTAAGAAGAAAGAGAGGTTTCTGTGAGGTTCATGCAGTTAAAGGACTTTGAGGAACTTGTCATGTTATTCTCTAGTCCAGCTTTCATGTTACTTGGTGATGGTGTAAGGCTTTTTAACTTTCTTGCCTGAGCCATTTGCACCTCATGTGGTGGTGATAGAGAGGAACAATGGTTTATGTCAAAAGAAAGAAGTTGGAATGAAGATGGGGATGTGAGGTGGTTATTTTTGTTAATTCATTAGTTTTTAGGTGAAGTGATATGCTTGTCACATAGAAGTGGATCCCATTGGTGCACAATCATCATTCTAACAAGGAGAGATTGACCGGAAGCACCAAATTGTTGATATTTTGGAAAGTTCAAACACTTGATTGAATAAAACGATTATTGAGATACTAAAATAGTAAAAATTAAAAAGTTGAGATACCAAAAATACAATTATCCCTTTCTTAAAGATTGAAGTTTTTTTTGAAGTTTTTTTGGATGTTCTTGTTATTGAGTTTATTTTTTATTTTTTATGAAGTGGATTTTAATAGAGGGAGTTATAGAGAAAACAAGATCTAAGTTTGTTTTTTTCTATTTCATCAAAGAATTTGATGTTGGTCATTGGTTAATAAATTTCATCATCATTGGTATTGCAAATCTTTTAAATCTCCATATAGCATATCTAAAAAATGCCAATAGCACATCTTCTATGGTGACATGGGACTGGTGAGATTCCTAAATCTACTAAAGCTGTTGATGAAATTGAAAAAAAATTATTGAACGTGTCAAAAAATAGGAAGGATAGAATCACCAAATACTGACATGGTTTCGCAACACTTGTTTTATGAGCATCAAAATGGAATTTCACAGATATAACTCTCCTAAAGAGGTATGGGATTTCTTACAAGCTCATTATTCTATTTCTGATGATGTGCATCAGTTCCAGTTCTATAGGCATCTTTATCGCATGAAACAACAACCTAAACAAACCATTCACATTTACTTGAATGAGATAGTACTACTGCAGCTACTACTTATTCTAAGCTTCAAGATTGTCAACGTGTTTGGCACCTTTTGATGACTCTCCGGGATGAGTATGAACCTATTAGTGGTACTTTACTTCATCGCAGTCATTTACCTTCTCTTGAAGTTGTAAAAAAAGATTTACTTTTTGAAAACACTTTGAGATGAGCGATCCTTGTCATCTACTGATGTTGTTCTTGCTACTCCTAGAACCCCAGTTTCATCTGCTACTCCTTCAAAAGAGATTTATTACAATTATTGTAAGAAGACTAGTTATATTATTTATGAGTGCTGCCGTTTACAAGCTAAAAAGGCTTCTGGACAAAACTCTTTATCCAAGGGTTCTCAGGATTCGCATTCTACTACAGCTGCTGCCATAGAGGGTTCTTCTGATAGCACTTCTCCAATTTTTCCTTAGAGATCTTTAAGCTATTCTTTAACAGCTCCAATTTGACTCTAGTATTCCTTTTAATTCAGTCCTTTCTATTACTCCAAGTACTTTCTCTTCATGGTATTTTGATTCTACTTGTTGCAATCATATGACTTCTAATTCATCTCTACTTACCTCTAAGTCACATCCTTCTATTGCACCACTTATTCATACTGCTGATAATTTGACCTTAACTGTTGATAGTGTAGGAACTATTTTAACATCTTCTTTGACTCTACCTAATACTTTTTTGGTTCCTAAATTATCTCTAAATCTTG
This sequence comes from Macaranga tanarius, assembly GCA_949673435.1. Lineage (NCBI taxonomy): Eukaryota > Viridiplantae > Streptophyta > Magnoliopsida > Malpighiales > Euphorbiaceae > Macaranga > Macaranga tanarius. The sequence continues at coordinate 5,222 of CATIWO010314993.1, forward strand.
TATTTGTTGGACAATTATATAAACTTAGTCTTGATTTATATTTTTTAAATCGTGGTTGTACTGTACAGGATCCATAGACAAGGAAGATCATTAGGACATGCTGTAAGGTTGGAAGACTATATGAGCGATCATCTCTACAATTATCATCTCAAGTCTTTGCTGCTGCTATCACCTGTAGTGACTTGCATTCTCGTATTGGTCATATTTCTACCTCTAGATTAGGATCTTTAATTTCTAGTGGTTGTTTAAGCTCTATTAAAATAATGAACGTTGATTGTGTTTCATGCCATTTATTAAAACATCATGCTTTGCCTTTTAATATCGGTGATTCTATTTCTTCTGCTCCTTTTGATCTTATTCATTTTGATATTTAAGGCCCATCACCTCATAATATCATGGGTGGTTCTCATTATTTTGTGATCTTTATTGATGATTTTTCTTGATATACATAGATTTATTTTATGTGTAGCAAATCTGAACTACTTATGATTTATATTCAATTTGCCACTATGATTAAAACTCAATTTTCTTCTACTATTAAAATTTTTCGCACTGATAATGCCATGGAATATAAAGATTTTTTTCTTACTCAATTTCTTTCACAAAATGGAACTATTATTCATAGATCTTATCCAGGTACCTCCCAATAAAATGGACGTGCAGAACGAAAACATAGGCATCTTTTTGATATTGTTCAAACTCTTTTAATCTCTTCCTCTTATCTTGAAAGTTTTTAGGGAGAAGCAGCTCTCACTGCTGTTTATACTATTAATCACATTCCTTCTCCAATTATTAATAATATTTCTCCTTATGAACATTTATATGGCCATTGTCCTGACTACCAATCTCTTTATGTTGTTAGTTGTGCTTGTTTTATTTTTTTATAGCCTCATAAATATACCAAACTAGAACCAAAAGCACGTTTATTTTATTTTCTTAGAGATGGTATTGAACATAAAGGGTATCGGTGTTGGGATCCTTTATTTAAACGTCTTCGCATCTCTTGTCATGTTACCTTCTGGGAACATAAAATGTTCTCTAGTCTCTCCCCATTTTGAGTTACCACAGCATCCTCACATTTTTTCACTGATCCTACTATTTTGCTCTTTTCTATTGATTTGTCCACAGGTTCTACTATACCATCTGATAGCTCTCACAGTACTGTATAACCTACCAACTCTCTTAATGTATTTAACTTGGCTATGGATCCTCCAATTCTACCTTCTTCTAAGTCTTTAGTTCCTCCTAGTGAAGTTGATTCTGACTCTTCTGATATTTCCCTTCGTAGTTCTGATAGGGTTACTAAACCTTCCACTCTTCTTCGAGACTTTCACTGTTACTCTACCATTATGTCTTTATATGAACCTCATACCTATCGCGAGGCTAGTATTGACCTTTTATGATAGAAAGCAATGTTAGAAGAAATTCAAGCACTCATAAGCACTCGCACTTGGGATTTAGTTGATCTACCTCTAAATAAATCTGTGATTGGTTACAAATGGGTATACAAAATCAAGACTCCGGTTGATGGTTCAGTAGAAAGGTATAAGGCTAGATTGGTAGCTAAAGGGTTCACACAGGAATATGACATTGATTATGAGGAGACTTTTACCCCTATAGCTCGACTTACCTCTATTCGCAATCTTATTACAATGGTTGCTGCTAAGCATTGGCAGCTATTCCAGATGGATATTAAAAATGAATTTTTTTAATGGAGATCTTACTGAAGAAGTATATATGCAACCTTTTCCTGGTTATGATCTTCTTTCTAATCAAGTTTGTCATCTCCGAAAGGCTTTATATGGATTTAAGCAAGCACCTCGAGCATGGTTTTCCAAATTCAGCTCTATTAACTGTTAGTTTGGTTTCCAATCTAGTACTTATAATCATGTTTTATTCATTCGTAAGACATCTCAGGGTTGTGTACTCTTTCTACTTTATGTGGATGACATAGTTATTATAGGGGATGATTTACAGGGCATCTTAGATCTTAAGTCTTTTCTTAGCAGACAGTTTGAAATGAAGGATCTTGGTCACTTGGATTATTTTTTAGGCCTTGAGGTTTCCTTTGACTAATCTAGATATTATTTATCTCAGGCCAAGTATGCCACTGATCTTATATCTCATGCAGGACTCACTAATACTAAGACTATTAAAACTCCTATTGAGCCAAATGTCTATTTTTCAGCTACTGATGGTACTCCTCTTAGTGACTGTACTTTATATCGGTAGCTAGTTAGAAGTTTTGTGTATCTTATAGTTACTCGTTCTGATATTGCATATGCTGTCTATATTGTGAGTCAGTTTAAGTTTGCTCATCGCACTACTCATTATGCTGCTATGTTTCACATCATTCGTTATATCAAGGGAACTTTATTTTATGGGCTTCATTACTCCAGCTCTTCATGTTTTCAATTGATAGCATATTATGATGCTGATTGGGCTAGAGATCCTACTGATAAACGCTATACTACTAGAAATCACTTCTTTCTTGGGAATTCTCTTATATCTTAGTATAGTAAGAAGCAAACTGATGTATCTCATTATAGTACTGAAGCTGAAAATTGAGCTCTTATTAACAATACATCTGAACTATTATGGTTATGATGGTTACTTCATGATATGGGAATTCATTACTCCTCTAGAACTCCTCTTTATTATGACAATCGTAGTGCCATACATATTGCTCACAATGATATTTTTTATGAGCGCACTAAGCATATTGAGACTGATTATCATTTTATTCACCATTATGTGCTTTAGAGCATTGTTCGTCTTATTTCTGTCTCTTCCCAAGATCAGTCCATAGATATCTTTACTAAATCTTACTCTCCTATTCGCTTTCGCTCTCTAGTTAGCAAACTCTAGATGTCTGATGCATTGCCATCTTGAGTTTAAGGGGGATGTTAAGTATAATTTTAGTATTAGAAGATTCTCACCAACCTTATTTTCATTTGCATATATTTGACCAAGGGATATCAAATCCCTTACCAACCTTATTTCTATATATATACTAAGTCCTCTTGTATATAAAGGGTTTCTACACTTTGTATCAATACACAATTCAATACAACAATTCTTCTCTATCAATTCTTTCTTCAATTCTTTTTTTGTCAGTTATAAATCTAACCGTATGATGTAATACACTGGATGTAGATAATAAAATATTATTATCAAATAAAAAAATTTATTGTCCCTCATAAGTAGTCAAAATGACAAAAGGTATGGACATACATTGTAAAGACTAAGGATCGAACCCCCACCCCCTTAGTTTATCTCCTTATAGTATTGGAAATTAACCATTCCAACTAGATGCTAAAAAAAAAAAAAAAAAATTTATTACAATTTTTTTACGAAATTTGGAACATAGTGATAGTTGCACCAATTGTAAAGAAATATAAAATTATATGCATAAGAAAGAATACTTTATTTAGGGGTTACGAATGAATTTGCTAACATTAGGAAATTCTAGTAGCACTAGCATTTTTCTTAGTATTATGTGTCCGGAATTACTTCCTCAAAATTTGTGCTTTTACAATCTCTATAAGCAGCTTAGCTCATACCTTCTGAGTAGCACTAGCATTTTTGTGCCTTTGTTGTTGTTGTTTTTTTTAATATTAAAATCATATGACCTAAGTATCGATAGACTCTATAATAGGGACACTCTTTCCCTTTTAAATTGATAATGACATGATTTAAACCTTACATCTCTGAATGCCCTTAGAGAAGAGTTACTACTTAACTATTCCCTCACTAACTTAATTTTTATGTTTTTAATTATTAATATAATTAATTATTTTTTATCAAAAAAATAAAAAATTGCTTCACTCAATGACTATATTTTAAATTATAAATTGACACTCATATTTCTAATTAAGTATAATTTGAAAACTGTTAATACAAAATATTTCATCAAACAAATAATACTATATATACTTTCATTAAGAAAGGAGTAAATAATGTTCATAAAGGAAGAAACCATGAAACCCATGAAAACAAATTAATGTATTAGTAAGAAAACGGTCCAACGGCTACTTTATTCAAAGAATATTATATAGTGTAAAAATTGAATTTTGTTATCATTAATTAGTAAATTTTTTTTATCCAATTTAAAAGAAAAAAACTATCTCATATTATATTAATCCATTAACATTTATGTTATTTGAACTCCCTATTTTTTTTTTTTAAAAAAAACAACCCAACTTGGAGCACAAATGTAAAAGATTACTCGATTAAATGAGTAGTGATAATTGATAGAAGAACAATAATCTTTACACGGCTGAAAAATGGCAGCCAAATCTTTCCATTTACTTGTTGATCTTCATTTTCCTGTACAATGATCTAATATTCACCTTATAGTATTAATAGTTAAAAATCACATCTTCATTTTTCTTAAAAAAATTCAAAGTATCTAAAAAATTAAATAAAAAAAGGTTCATTTTTTAACCATTTACTAGATGTGATACGTAGAATAGATTATTGGTTAAACAAGTCAATTCCATTTTATTTTCCATTCTATGTAAATATATATCAAAGTTGAATTTTTTACAAGCATATTAAATGTATACGTCATATGTGTGTATATAGTACATCCGATACCCTAAAGTAGAGTTCTTAATATATTGATACGGTTTATTTTTATAACTATACCTATTATTAATTTGAATTTAAATATGCTATGTTCAAATATATCATTTGTAATGAATAAAGTATCTTAATTCATGCATTCTCCAAAAAATTTGCATTTGGTAATAGTCAAAAGAATTTTATGTTATCTTAAAGCTACTATGTTTCATAGTTGTGACTGACCCAATATAGTGACCCATCTTCAATTTTTCAAATTTCAACTTATTCAAATTCAGATTGGGCTAGTTGTGTGGATGATAGAAAATCTACTACAGGCTATATGGTATATTTGGAAAATAATTTAGTGTCTTGGAGTTCTAAGAAATAAAACACTGTGTCACGTTCTTTTAACTGAAGTTGAATATAGAGCATTGGCAGCCACCACTTCTGAAATCATTTAGCTACAATCCATGTTTAAGGAGCTTCATTATTACATTCATTGTCCAATTCTATGGTGTGATAATTTGGGTGCTTCCTACTTAACTATTAATTCAGTTTTTCACTCTT
>CATIWO010315070.1:0-22023 GCA_949673435.1 Macaranga tanarius
TTTTTACTATGTTTAATAATTTATTTTTTATTTAATATTGAATTAGTAGTGAATTATATTTTATTTTAAGTAATTTAAATATTTGTTATAATAGTAATAATAATAAAATTAATAATTTTAATTTTGTTTATATATATATACATATAAACTATAAAATTAAGTTCAATAATAAATATTAATATCTATATATTATTTATTCATATAATATCCGGTACTATATTCGGTTCGGTACGGTTTTCGGGTCGGTTCTGGTTCGGTTCCGGTACGGTTTTTTACAAATCTCCAGTACCATACCAAATTAGTTAAACAGTTCGGTTCCATTCGGTTCGATACGGTTTTTTTGTCTATCGGTTCGGATTTTCGGTTCAATTCGGTTTTTTCTCCGTCCCGTGCTCAGCGCTAGTTAGAACTAACTCATATTTGGGGCTTTTGCTATAGTGCAAATATTTACACCGGTACAAATAAAATTACAACCATTAGATTAGTTTTATTTACTTACAACCATTGATTATCTTGGTGTATCAATACCTGTAAAATATATCAATTGTTATAATTAAATAACAATTAATCTAATGGCTAATAGTTTCATTTGTACCGGTGTAAACATTTATACAGTAGAATGACTCAAAAAAAAAAACTCACATTTGGATCCATATAACTAAGGCTGAATGTATAGTTTCACTCCTAAACTTTACATGATTAATCTATATAGCACACTTCAACTTTTATTATTTTTTATTTAATCTGTAAATTTTTATTTTTAACTTTTTTTCTTCAAAATTTATATTTTGAAATTCAATTTAACTCTATAATATTAAAATAGATAAATATTTAATTTCAAATAATTTTAAATATATAAAATGTTCAAAATTAGTTTCAAAAATAATAAAAATAAAATGAAAATTTAATATAAAAGAGTTAAAAAATTGTTTTTAATTATATTATTTCTTTCAATTAAATATTTTTCAGTTCATATAACTGTTTTTGTGTTCATATCAACATAAATTTATAAATTATGTTGATTTTATTTATTATAGGGGCTAAATAGGTTGAAAATTAAAGTTTAAAAATTAATAGATGCCATAAATTAATAGTGTAAAGTTCAAAAATGAAACTATACATTTGGCCATATAATTAAAACACCCCTCTTTATATATATAATATACGCTCTCTTCTTTATATATATATATAATAGGGTGAGCACGGGTCGAGAAAATCTGGGGATTAAAAATCTCCGGTACCATACCAAATTTTGGGAATTTAAAAAATAAAATCTCCACGACCAGTACCAGTACCAAATTTAAAAATCTCCATACCATACGCATACCATTTTTATATCTTTCGGTACGATTTGGGGTTAAAATTATTTAGTTCAGTACAGTTTTTATATTTTTCGGTTCGGAACTTCGGTTCAGTTCGGTATTTTCTCTGTCCCATGCTTAGCCCTAATATATATATAAACAATTAGATTAATCTTGTTTGATTATAACCATTTAATTAAGTAAATTCAAATCAGTAATTATAATTAAATAAAAATTAATTAAACGTTTTTAAGTTTTATATGTATAAATAAATAAATAAATAAATAAATAAATATATATATATATATATATATATATATATATATATATATATATATAAGAATGAGCTATATACATTAACCCCTATATGAATGGAATTAAAATTGTTAAATTGATCATTATTTAATAATAGTCATTGATATATATTACATATATATATACACAAGGATTAATAAATGGTCATAATATATAAATATATATATTAGAGCCGGCAATTTATGACATGACCTGTTTAAATTATGACACGACACGAAGTTAAACAGATTTAAGTTTGGTATAAATGAGTTTGGGTCATAAACGGGTCAACCCATTTAAAACACGAATAAAATCATGTTTAAATGAGTTGAACCCACCATAACCTATTTAAACACATATTGACCCATTTAATAAACATGTTAGCACGATTAATTATTAACCTATTTAAACACATATTAACACCACACACACACACACACACACACACACACATATATATATATATATATATGTCGGGTCTGTGCCCGAATATTTAATATTATATTTGGATAGGACTAGATTATATAGAAAATAAGTTTGAATAAAGAACTTAATTAAAAATAATTAAATTCAGGGATCGAAGTGCAATTAGGCATCAAATTCCCAAATTCTCAAATGAGAGAATTTTTAAAAAATGAAGATTACTAATGGACATGTTGCATGCAGGAGAGGGTGAGGATGACTCACCCACCCCTCTGCTTGTCATGCACATCCATGGCCAAGCAAAAGAAAGAATGGTACCAAACGGTACCATTCTGAGCAAAAGAAAGGAAAAACAGAAGCAAAGAAGGGAAATGAGCGAAGTTTCGTTTTTCCTTCAGTGAGTGACGCATGAGTCAAGAGGGACTGTGGTGAGTGGATTTTCTTTTTCAAAACCCTATATTTTTCTTCTGTTGAATCATTATTTTGATTGCAGTTTTGGATGTTTAATTGGATTTGGTTTTGATAGGTACTGAAAATTTGAAATTTGAACATTGGGTTGAGAAGGGAAGGTGACGCATTTGTGCTAGAGGCGGCGCCTCAACCTATTAAGGCCCTAAAGGCAGCGCCTCTAAGGCATAGAGGTGTGAGCCTCTGTTTGATAAGGACAGCGCCTCTTCATTTTAAATGGCAATGGGCGGTGCCTCTTTAGAGATTAGGGTGATGCCTCAGTCTGATTTTGAGGAAAAACTGGTTTATGAACTAAATTTAAAATACTGGGATTTATTTATAGTATTTTGCTTGGCTGAGACCAAGATTGACTTGAGAAATTATGATATTTAAATAATTTTAAGTAATTAAATATTAAAGGGTTGCAGTAAGACTGTGTCCGGGGTACGACAGGGTTCAATGAGATGTAAGACTGTGTCCGGAACACAGCGACTCATATTATTTCCTGTATCCGAGATACAATGATATGTGATTATGAAAGCCTTCGGGGCTACTTTGAGTAGTTAATGATAATAGTATGCATACCTGGCCCGAACCTTCAATGTACTGATTGGTACCCACTACATTGACAATAACCTAATTATATACTCTTTAAAAGAATCATTTGTGATTTGATTATATATTATTTCAATGAGTCAAATGTGAATTGATTTATATGATTTAAATGTCCATTGTTTGACTCTTTGGTTACAGTTATTGTTTAACTATTTATATTGATTGATTTTAAATTATTTTTGTTATCATTTGAAATGTTATTTATTCAGTTACCGAGAGTATTTTTTTTAGTTTACTCACTGAGTGTTTCACATAGAAATACTCACCACTCCCTTTTTGCAGAATTTTTTTCTTTTCAGCCTAACTGCTGGTACATACCTATATAGTGTAATAATGGTGATCCTATGGGTAGCCCAATCCCCGGACGTCCATGGTGATAAGATGATGATTCTATATTATATATAACATGACCCCGACACTGAGTTATCTTTCCGGGTAGTGATAGACCTCATAGCAGTCGAGTATCAGACTCATACGTTTAGGAACGACTTCTCTGATGGATGCCTGACAATTATCTATGTTGCTTATGAGACATAGATAGGAGTACGAGTGTCTCTGACATGGATCTAGCTTCTGTAGTTCTACTGGACTCCTACTTTTTACCGGTAGAGGGTTGAGAGTTAGGATGTTTGCTGCTATTTGTAGGTATACATAAGGGTAGCTCATCTTAGAGTAGTTAGACTACCTTCTTTTAGGGTTGATGATAGAGCTTTTTGATCTTTTTGGTGTATTTTATTTGTATATTTGATAGCCCTTTTCCCTAGTTTTCCCCTCACCACTGAACAGTGATTATGTACATTATACTGTATATATATATACATTATGTTTTTAGTAATAGTATTTTATCGATGAGATTGTATATATTCTTACCATCCATGCTATGTGATGATTGGTGGATGTGATGTACACAATTTTTGGTTTTAAGAAACAAATAAAGTTATCAGATAAACAATTAACCTCAATAGATAGGTTTAAGGCATAGTTTGAGCGATATAAATGTTATTAACCCTGTATTATAAACCAGTTAATCTGGATAGTTTTGTTTGGGTACTTTCTTATAAGTGGTACCTTTCCATACTGTCACTTTGTCCTGGATAATTCGGGTTGTAAATCTATCCGATGTGGGTGCCGGTAGGGAAGGGTGTCATAATTTTTAGTATCAGAGCCTAGGTTTTAAAAATTTAGATTATAAGGTTATAAATATTATTGATTTTGAAAACCTATACTATAGAAATGATACCATTAATGACTTTTGAAGTTTAGGCCATAAAAATTTAAGAGTTGGAAGGAATTTATATGATGAATGAATAGTGACGATTGATAATATGATGTATGATGATTTAAGAGTACTAAATAAATTAATCTTAAATTGCAGGAAGATAAGTGATGGCAAAAACTAGGAGAGGTGGTTTAAGTGCTCGAGGTAGACCTAGAAGTAGACTGAGAGACCGATGTAGGGGCTGAGGTGCCCAGGCAGATAGAATGGATATAGTGGAAAAGGTAGAAAATATAAATAGAAGTGGAAATGTACCATATAATATATCTCCATTAGAAGCCTCCATTAGTAATGAAATGAGTGATAGGCGTGCACATAGTACAAAGAGTGGGCAAGGTAGTTCGATGTCGAGAACGACGGTGCTGAATTTCAACGTACCAAGGCGAGCACGTAATGGATAGCCATTATAGCCAGTGCATAGAAATAAAGCTAATCTAGTGCCAGCAATGATATATATGAGTGCTGCAGAATTAGTACGAACTATGGCCACAATAATGGTAGAAAGAGAGAGAAAGAAAAGTATAAAAGGCTATGAGACATGATTGAACACGCGAAGAAGTATGGAGCGTATGATTTCTATGGTACCCTAGATCCAGGTCAAGCTGACAAATAGATCAAGACCGTAGAAAAGGCCTTTACGACTTTGCAGCTCAGTAATGAGGAGAAAATGAGCAAAGTTTATGGATTGATGCTCGATAAAGCTGATGATTGTCTAACTCAGATTTGGAATCTCTACGGAGAAGCTTTGAATTGGCAGGTATTTCAGGAAGAGTTCCGCAGAGAATATCTGACTGAGAATTATCAAAAAGAGAAGTTAGCTGCATTCATCAATCTAGCACATAAATCAATGATGGTAAGAGAATATGTTAATACGTTTAAAGATTTATCCAAATATACCAAGGTTATCTACCCTACTGAAGAGAAAAAGAGTGAGAAATTTTGAGAGGGTTTGCATATATTCTTGAGAGGAAAACTGAATCTGTATGCTGGAACTACATTCCGAGGCTGGGTTGAGAAAGCAATAAAGCAGGAAAAGCTAGATAAAGAATTTAAAGCTTCAACTCAGACCCGACAAAATCAATAGCTTGAGTCTTCTCGATAATCTTGGAGAAGGAATGAGGACTGGCGACCAAGATTTTTCCCATACTCTAGGGGTAATGTGAGAACTGGAGGTGGAAACAGACCTTAGGGAAGTCAGATGTAGGTTAGACAGTTAGTGAGCTTATCGAGATAAATAGGTGCTGGATATGGCATACAGGGAAAAGATGCATTGCCTTGGTGCAATGTATATAGGAAGAATTATTCGGGAAGGTGCGGTCAGTTAGAGGTTATATGCTTTCTGTATAATGAGATCAGACATTACGCTAAAAACTATACGAAAGCACCACCAAGAGAACTGTCAGTACACGCATCATATGCTCCTTGTAGTGAGTAAGGTAGGAAATCAACCAGGGCAGGAAGGCCTGCAAACACAACTAAAGAGGGAATCTAAGCAAAGGAACCTCTCCAAAACTAACCAGGAGAACCGAGTGCTGTAGCTAGAGGTGTGCAGTAGGTAAGGGTATATAATGTTATACTTAGGCCAAATGCATTCTTTTACCTCTAAACATTCGTGGTTTAGTCCATGACACTCCTCAAGTTTCACTTTTATCTATTTCATATAACAACTTCTATTTTGAACCTATTAGACTCCTAGCACTCATGCAGAGATAAATATTAATCAACTCACATAGATTTAAGCAAATATTTCTCTCTCCATCATATTTTTACTCACCTAAAACAAGACGCTGCATTTTTTTTACTTCTTCTTCTTCTTTGGCCTCTCTTGAAATCCAAATAAAAAATCATAAAAGAAAAAAATTTCTTTTCTCATCAACTCAAACATACTACCACTCTTTTTCTTAAACTACTAATATCATTTATAGTTCTCACTTTTTTTCCAAATTCCAAGTACCCATCTCACTCATTCTTCATCATTGATTTATTTTCTAAATTTTCTTTCAATTTTTCTTTAATAGTTTTATTTATGGAAGATATAACAAGCCAAAAAGTAATTGAAGGTGAGAGAAAACTCAAAATTCCCAATTAATTAAAGAAAACTAATCACACCATGTCCTTTTTTTTTGTTGCTTTTATTATTTTAGGTTGATTACCTTTTAGTTGTTTGGTATATATTCTATCATTTACTATCTTAGTAAAGTTTAACTGTGGGTTATCATCAGTTTTTTTTTTCTGATTTTGAATATTTTTTATGTTAATTATAGGACATTTGATTTTATTTATTTATTTTTTAACAAGAATATTATGGTTGTGGTGTTTTTGTTAATAAATATATATGAGATGAAAATTATCCTCTCCCTAGTTTAAAGATTGTAACTTTGTGGATAAGAGACTTGTAGGCAGGTTTGCATGTTCATTTGAGGAGCTAGAATATTGTGTTCTTTGTCTAATATTTTTTTAGAGATGATGATGGTGGCAACTATGGTTTAAAATAGCACAAAAGGATGGATAATGAAGATGATAGTAGTGTTCATGTGTTCAACAATGATAGTGGTGGTAGTTTGAGCGGTGAATGAAGGTGGTAAGTAACGATGCTCTAAATAGGATCCTAGAGATTAAAATAGAAATTTTTCATCTGTATTTTCTATTTAAATATATTAAAATGGACATGTTAACCAATTTTTGGGTCATGACGCCTTTTAAAAGGCATGAAGATACGCTCTTGTACACTCTGATAGAATGTGAGTTTCAAAGAACAAAATTATTAATTTTAAAGGTTGAATAAGTTTAAAATAGAAGTTGAGGTGGGAAATAGATAAAAATGAAAGTTAGAAGATGTTATAGTTCAAACTGGTAAAGTTTAGGGGTAAAAGTATGCATTTGACCTATATACTAAAATCCAAGATAGAAAGCTGAAAGTTATAGCCTAAGGTTCTAAGATTTCCTTACTCCATGATCATAATAGCTCAAACAAATCACTGGTAACTATTTAAATAAATTATGTAATATTTTAATTTTTTGTTCACATAATAATAATTACAAAAATAATTTTAAAACTTAAATCAAGTAGTTTTTATTTATTATGTATATAAAATATTCACTTTTCAATATATGCTCTGATACCACTTGTTAGTTTTTATCATAACAAGACTTCGTAATTATAACTCCTAAAGATCTTTAAAACTAAGTATTTTTATGATATAATAAAGTACATATAATAGAAAACTTACTTGAATTTGTAGTAGAATGTGCAGTTGAAGCCATTGATGAGAAAAATTATTTTTTCTCTCTTATCCCTTAATTTTTAATCACAACTTTTAGATGGAGTTAAGGTGGTGTTGTTATATATATATATATATATATATATATATATATATATATATATATAGTCCCTATAGTTGTGAGGGAAGAAGGTACGCCTCTTCTTGGGTGGAGAGTAGCCATTGACTATAAACCGTGTTAGAGGACCATAGATAGGGGAGTGGTGACGCTCTAGGCTAATAACTCTGACTGCTACTAACTTGACCGATGCTAGCTCTATACCATCAGATCGGTATATATATATATATATATGTTGATTTTTTTAACACAATGATATTGATTTGCTTAACATATCAATATCAAAAATTAAGCTTTTCTCTATATATATATACCTGACAGGAGGTGAAGTAGAGAGAAAGGCAGCCCTAGCTTATGTTCCTCCTTAGACTAGGAAGCTAAGTTAGAGAAACTAGGGGAAAGGGTATTGAATAGTTATTAGATTTAATATATCTTCTGTACACGCACGCATGTATACACACACATATGCATACACGTATAAATGCACACATATACACGCATGTACACACGCACACTAAGACTGAGAAACTCTATCTATGGCCATTTTAGAGGGGTTTTTACACACTTTAAACTCTCTTTGATATAAACTATTTTAAAAAAATAACTCAAGCTTTTCTTAAACAATAATATTTAATCTCATAATTCAACTATTTTTAATAGCTAATATAAGAGTTCACTCCTCTACGCCCTACTCACCCGAGCATGGCAAAACTACGTTCAGGGAATACAGGGATGACAAAACCGAACAAATAATATATATAAATTGGTCATTTGTCCCAAAATAATACAACTTTAACTCCATCTAAAAGTTGTGACTAAGAATTAAGAATAAGAAAAAAAAAATAAATTTTCTCATTAATGGCTTTAACTACACACACACACATATATATATATATATATTCTTATTTAATCTGGATTATCCATGATATAACCCTAAAATCAATGTACGAGGTTAATTTACACAATCCAAATCCTAATTAAGATTAGAATTTGGGATTTTTACAAAAATAAATTAAAAGTTAAAAAATTTAAAAATACGGTTGACTTTTTTTTTCAAAACTAACTTTTTTGAAAAAAAATTAAAAAATACGGTATTTTTCAAATACAACAACAAACAAATCGAGAAAAATACAAATCTTAAATTAAAAATCCAAATATAAAACAATTACTAGTTAGCTATCTTATCCACACTACTGGTAGGAAATTTTAATAACACATAATCTCTAATACCTCTAAAGAAACTAAATATAAAATAATTTCTAACACATATATTTCACTTTTAAAATTTTTAATTCACTCATCTACTCAAAAATTGTAATATTTTAAAAAATAAAGCATATAAAAATAGAGTTGTAAAAAATAACTTGAAACAAAAAAGAAACGGACAACCTTAAAACAATTTAAAAATAATCTTTAGCAACTAAAAAAAAATATCAAAACAACCTCACACAACCTTATAACAACCCTTCAACAACCATAAAATAGTAAAAATTGTTGGAAAAATCCCTAAATTGATCAAAATCTTAGAACCAATTCTCATGCTAGATCAACAAGAAATTAACATATGATAATGGAAATGTACTTGAATATATATCGATCAAAACTACCTTATAGATGTGTGGTTGGCCTTTTAAGTCAGTACGTTTTCTAAGAGAATGCCTTTAGATTTTCTCTCTGTAATCTATCTAATGATGGAATTTATAAAGAAGTAGTAAAATCATACATATGACCCAAAGACCATGACCACATAAATAAAGATAACAATCCTGTTATCTTTTGGTGTTTTTGTTTTAGCCTATCATTAAAATAGAAATTACCTATTAGTTTCTACACATTAAAGGCTCACACCTTTTAGATACATTAAAACTCAAATTATTCGAACCCAATTGATCACTTTTAAACAAGTTTAACCTTATATGGCAGTCCACAATATATGATTATTCACATATAAACCCAATATTGGATTAAGAATCCAACAATCTCCCACTTGGGTTTTATGTGTAACCTTATAATCATGTATTGTAAAAATAACTATATTAGTTATCTGTCTGTCATTAAATGTATTTATAACCAAGCAATCATACCAACATAAGATCAAAGCAGCCTTTGTTACATTTATTATAACTTAACTTATCAATGGTTACATATATCGATATAATTGAATGACATGGATCATGATGTGGATGTGTAATATGGAAATTTTATGCAATGTGATCTTAACATGCCTATTTTCAACTAGTCCACCTTAAACTTTAGTGAGATCAAATCATACTGAAATCAAAGTGTGAATAAAATAAAAAATTTTATTTCTTCAGAAAATAATCAAAGTAACTAAAATCTATAAATTAAAATAACCAAAGAATGTCTACTTTAAAGAGCATCCAAAATTATGAACTCCCACTAAAATTGAACATCCTTAAATAACATGACATCCATACGAGCAGTATGCTCATGAAACACTTTGGGTGGCACTCTCTTTATGACACCCCTCCCTACCGGTACCTCGTCAGACAGCACCACAGCTCTTGCTGCTCTGCCCGAGGCACCGACATAGAAAGGCATCATTTCTTAAATAAAACTAACCAATATCCACTGTATAGCATTCTTATATCATTCAACTATCAAGAGAAACATCCAAATAGATCTACAATAACCAATCAGCATGGGACAGATGGCAAGAGTAGTAAACACTCAACTGAAAATATCAATAATATTTACAGTATAATTATCATGTCAGTACCTGAATAATTTAAGTTATTTTGGCTTAGGACTAAATTGTAAGGAAAATAAGTTTGGAGAAAGAACTTAATTGAAAAAAATTAAATTGGGGGACTAAACTTTAATTTGGCATAAACCGCCATTGACACAGATAAGAAGAAGAAGAAAAAAAGGGGATGAAACACTACCGGAAGGAAGAGGAAGTAAAGGAGGAACCTACATTTCTGTGAGTATACTTCATTTCTTCAATTTTTTGATTGATATACTTATTTTTGGATGATTTCTAATTGTTTTGGATTGAATTTTTACGTTTGTTATTGAGTTTTGAAAATTCAAATATTACAGGTGGATCAGGTGGTGCCTAATTACACAGAGGCGGTGCCTCTTTGAGCTAAGGCGACGCCTTAGCCCAATTTGAGCCTTCAGGCAATTTCTTAGTAAGTGATAAGGCGACGCCTCAACGAGCCATAAGGCGACACCTTAGTGGTTTTGAGTTGATAAGGCGGCGCCTCAGTGGCCATAGTGGCAGCGCCTTTGCACTGAGTAGGCGCCTCAATGGTTCAAAATGATGTTTAAGTTGATTCTGATTGGTTTTCAACCCTGATTTGTTATGTATATGACATACTGAGTAATATAGAGCTTTTTTTTATCAAAAATATGATTGATTATGAAAATGTGATGATTTTGTGAGCACATGTACATTGAATGGAAAGGTGATTGTAGTAAGACTGTGCCCAGAGTACGACTAGGTTTTGTAAGATGTAAGACTGTATTTGGAGCACAGCAACTCACGTGTAATTGATATTCTTGTACCTGGGGTATAATGAGAAATTGACGGAATTGAGATATGTGATTATGATAATTGTCTTTGGGACAACGTTCGAGATTTTTGAATGTCTTGGGGCTAATCTGAGTGGTTATAGATCGGTATGCATACCTAGATTGGACCTCCGATGTGCTGAATGGTACCCACTATATTGACAGTAACCTGACATGTTCCTAATTATATATAAAAAATTGTATTGTATTGTATTGTGCTATGATTGGTGTGAGTATGATATTTCAAAAAGAAAGTTTGATTTCTGGAAGAATCGGATTTGAGTCTATAAAGAATTATTTTAAATGATTATTATGAGTTGATTATAAACTTGTTGTGTTTGTATAGATCACTTATAGTTTAAAATGAAAATATTTTGATTATCTATAAATGTTTTGGTTATTATTATTCTCTATTATTTCTTGGGACAATGTTGATATTTGTCCAGTCACTGGGTATTTTCTTGTAAAAATACTCACCACTCCTTCTTTAAAACTTTCTTTCAGTATAGTTAGCTGGTACATAGCTGTAAATAATGGCAGTGCATTAGACCGTGATGATGTATGAGGTAGAGGGAGCTGAGACAGAGATCCAGTATTACATTCGACACTACGCAGATGCCATTTTATCTTTTCATATGGCTCTGGAGCTGATAGCAATCGAGTACCACATGCATATGGAGAGGATTGATTTCCTCGATGGATGTCTAACAGTAGTTACCGTATCCCATACTACTACCCTGAGTGTTCGGGTCTCTTTAACCTGAATGTAGATGACACCAGCCTTTGCTTATTTCTTTTTATTAGGATGGGTTGTATTGGAAGTAACTGCTCTTTTGATATAGATATAGCAGTACTTTCCACTTTTCAGGGATTGTTAGGTTCTATTATTCTTTTAGTGTATATTTATAAATATTTATATGATCCCTTTTCCCCCATGCATCCCATCTGTAGTACAATATTTACAGTATATATATATATATATATTATTGATATTTCAGTTAAGTGGTTATTGCTCTTGCTATTTGTCCCATGCTAATTGGTTGTTGTATATCTATTTGGATGTTTCTCTTGATAGCTGATTGATATAAGAATATTATACAGTGGATGTTGGTTAGTTTTATTTCAAAAGTGACGTCTCTCTATGTCGGTGCCTCGAGCGGAGCAGCAAGAGCTGTGGTGCTGTCTGATGAGGTACCGGTAGGGAGGGTTGTCACACCCTTAGTAAGCGGATCCATAATCATAGAGTTTGTACTGATGTACTCTATAGACAATTGTCCACTCTGAACTATTTCCTTTATAATAAGAAACTTGATGTCTATATGCTTTGACTTTATCAAGCTTCTATTGTTGTTGGAATATAAAACTACTGACTTATTGTCATAAAATAACTTAAGTAGCCATTCAATGCCATCTACAATGCGCAGTCCCGTGATAAAATTTCATAACCATATTCTATGATTGAATGACTTATATCATACTGTAAATTCTACTACTATAGTTGAAGAGGCTATAAGAGGCTGTTTAACACTCTTTTACGAGATAGCACCCGCAGTTAGTAGGTAGATATAGCCTGAAGTGGATTTTATACTATCTTAGCATCTAAGAAAATTAGAGTCAGTATACCCAATGATCTCAAGCTGTTTTGACCTCCTATATATGAGCATATAGTCTTTTATTATCTATAAGTACTACATGTCCGTTTGACTACTTTCTAATAGTCTACTCCTAGATTGCTTAAATATGTAGCCAACATCCTAATAATATATGCAATATTTGAACGCGTACAAACCTGAGCATACATCAGACTCCTTACTGCAAATGCATAAGGAGTCTTTTGCATTTTCTTTTCCTCAAAATCATTCTTAGGGTATTATTTGAGACAAAACTTATCTCTCTTAGTCACAGGGGTATCACCTAGTGTACAATCCTGCATATCATATCTTTTGAAAACTTTTTTAATATAGTTATTTTGTGATAATCTAAGAATACCCCAAGAGCGATCTCGGTGTATTTGGATGCCTAATATAAAAGAGGTATCACCAAGATCTTTCATCTTAAAATTTCTTAGCTAAAAAGCTCTTAATTTTGTATAACAAGCCTATATTGTTGTTGGCAAGCAAAATACAACAGTTATCTGGTATTGTACTTCTTCTTTCTGTAGTAGATCTCATTAATTGCGTAAAATCTTAAGGTGGTAGAGTTTATTCTTTTAGAATAATTTCTTGAATGGGAGGTTCTCTAACATTGCCTTATTCTATTGTGTCTTTTTCAAAGACAAAGTCTTTAACTCTATCTCCCCCTGCAAACTTAACATCCTTAAAGAATCGGGTATTTCTCGACTCAAAAATTGACTTACTTGTGGGATTATAAAACTTATACCCCCTGAATCTTTCAAAGTTCTTAATAAATTAGCAACTTACCATCCTTGAGTCTTGTTTCTTTTCATTAGCCCTATAAGGCTTTACCTCAACTAGACATCCCTAAATATGCAAGTGCTTTAAACTGGGCTTTTTACTAGTTCAAAGTTTATAAGGGGTTTTGGCAGTTACTTTTGTTGAAATCCTGTTAAGGATATATGCTGCAGTCTTAAGTGCTTCTCCTTAGAGTGATTCTGGTAAGATAGAATAAGAAATCATACTCCCCACCATATCTTTAAGCATCATATTTCATCTTTCAGCAACACTATTTATAGTGGGCGAATCTGGCATAGTATATTGTGGGATGATACCGCATTCCTCTAGGAATTTAGTAAATGGTTTTAAAAGTTGTTCACCTAAACCATTATATCTACCATAGTATTCACCACTATGGTTAGATCCGACGCTTTTAATCTTTTTTCTAAGTGGATTTTCAACCTTAGCTTTATAAATTTTGAACACATATAGCGATTGTGCCTTTTCTTTAATGAGATATATGTAGCCATATCTAGAAAAATCATCTATAAATGTTATAAAATATTATTGACCATTCCAAGCAATCATAAAAAAATAGCCCATAAATATTTATATATATAAGTTCTAAGACGTTCTAAGTCCTATTGGCTTCAAATCTCCTTTTATTGGTCTATTTTTCTTTTATATAATTAACACAAAAGTCAAAATCTATAAAATCTATAGGGTTGAGAATTTTATCTAACATAAGTCTCTCTATTCTCCGTTGAGAGATATAACCTAATATTTTATGCCATAATGCAGTTGAAGTCTCATTGGTTAATTTTCTCTCTACACCTCGTGTACTTAATTGTAGGGATTAATTATATGAGGTATCTATATAGAGTGAATAAAGATTATCGTAATATGATAAAGAACTAGAACCAACCAGATTTGAATCATGAAATAAATTGAATTTTTCATTTCCAAATAAACAAGAATAACTGGACTTGTCTAAAGTAGAAATATTTTTTCATCTAAAAAATGGTACAATAAATGTTTCATCAAAATCTAAACAAGCTCCAGTCTTTAAAAATAATCTAAATTTTCCTATGGCCTCAACTTCAACCTTATTGCCATTGCCTACATAAATGTATCTTTCAGCATCATTTGGCTTTCAGCAACTCATGCAACCATACATAGACACACTGATGTGAGTTGTTATATTAGAATCTAACCACCAGGTGTGTCTAGGCACCAAACTTAAATTATCCTTAGAATAGAAGTACTTTCTAGATCCTTAGGTTTTTTTTATTATTTCTTTTCAGGTGTTGCATTAGCAACTTTCTTATCTTTTATCCTTTTATTTCCCTTGTCATTGTCCTTAGTGGTAGATGTCAGGTAAGCACTTTCTGTCTTATCTTACTTCAACCTTTCATCTTTCTGAACACAATATGAGATAAGCTCCTTTAGAGACAAAGTCTCTTTCTAGGAATTGTATCTTACCTTAAATTGGCTAAATTGTGGTGAAACAGATATCAAAACCAAATGCACCAATAAGTCCTTGGAGAGTTCTAGCTTAATTGCTTTCAACTTAGAAGTGAAATGAGACATCTCTATGATGTACTCTCTAATATTGCCTTTACTCTTATACCTCATTAAAATTAGATTTGTCAAGAGCGTATCAATTTTAGTCTTTTCAATCTTGATAAACTTCTTTTCAATTTTTGTAAGGAACTCTTTAACTTTAGTTATCTTTTTAGACATTGTGCTCCTGAATGCTTTTGGAATAACCTTCTTTAAAATCATCACGACTCCAAGAACAATCAACAGGTTCCTTTGCCATGACTTGAAGTCAATGCCATTTACTATAAAAATTGAATTGATGTTGGCAATAAAATTAGCCAGAGTATTCATAACTGAACAGAGAACAACAAACAACCAAAACAAGCTCACATAAGTTCTAAAATAAAATCAATAATAAATTCAAATAAAGATAAACCCTATCTCAAGATATTAGGTACTCCATTAATATTTTGTCTTTGGACAATAATATTAACTTGTAAGTGATATCTTGGCGTAGTAATAAAACACTAATAATATGTAACATATCGAATAACAAATCTTTCTTTGGGCTAATTTATTATCTACATGTAAAACTGAATAATCGTCACATGTTTATTACCACAAATGTACATGTAATTCTGTTAAATACTAACATTCCTTTGAGCCGATCCATATTCACATAAGTTATATGCACATAACTGTTTATATTTTAAAACAAATTAATATCCACAAGTGAGCTCACTTTGTTGAGATGTTACTTCAACTAATTTATTTTAAAATATATATAAAACTATATATTTACTTGAATTTAAAATTGTATCCAAAATTCCTTAATTGCATAAATTATATAAACAAAAAAAAATCTTAATTGCATCATTGCAAATTTTTTTAAATAAATCAGTCAAATCCAATTATATATATATATATATATATATATATGCAAATCAAAAGGAAAGACCAAAAATGCAATTCGGACTTCCGGATCCATAGTTAACAACACATAATCGCAAACAATCTTAATCCTCAAAAATATATAATCATAATAATAACAATGGGAGAAATAATTACATGTTATACACATTAACAAAAAAAAATGAATTCGCATACCAATACATATATGCATACAACATTATCAAAAGCAAATAGACAAAATTGTGAGCTTTTACCAAATTCTTCTAATTCAAAAATTGTACCAATACACACATACACAATTGCCGAGAAAAAAAAAAGAATAACAAAACATAATTGTACCCATTATATATATATACACAGGTTCGCAAACTAACGCAAAAAAATTGCAAATGGTGCCCGTTAAAAATCACTTATAATATACAAAAAAAGTAGTTGAATCCAAATAAATATATATGCATAAGATATTCAAGAAACCTTATTCAATAAAGCTTTTATACAATTATATTAAATCAAAATTAATATATAATTCAATAAAATTATGTATATCTAAAACTCAAATTTACTAAATAAAATAGAAAATTTCCTAATGATTCAATATGAGCGGCTCTGATACCACTTGTTGGAAAAATTCCCAAATTAATCAAGATCATAGAACTAATTTTCACGTTAAATCAATAAAAAATTAAAATATAATAGCGAAAGTGTACCTGAATTCAGATCAATCAAAACCACCTTAGAGATGTGCAGTTGGCCTTTTAGGTCAGTACATTTTCTAAGAAAATATATTTAGATTTTCTCTCTGTATTCTATCGAATGATGAGATTTATCAAGAAATAATAGAATCATATGTATGACCTAGGGATCATGACCACATAAATAAAGATAACAATCCTGTTATCTTTTAGTATTTTCATTTTAATTTATCATGAAAATAGAAATTACCCATTAGTTTTTACACATTAAAGACCCATACCATTTAGATACATTAAAGCCCAAATTATCCAAATCCAATTGATCACTTTCAAATGGGTTTAACCTTATATGATAGTCCACAACACTTAATCACATATAAACCCAATGTTGGATTAAGGATCCAATAAAAACAACCTTAAAACAATCTGAAAACAACCTTCAACAATTAAAAAACAACAAATAACATCAAACTAACCTCACACAACCCTTCAACAATCATAAAACAACAAACACAATCTCAAAACAAGCTGAAAACAACAAATAACATTAAAACAACCTCACAACAATCCTTTATCAATAAAAAAATATCACAGCACATACTCACCAAATCTCCGAGAACCCATGAATTGATAAAAATCTATCAACACTCATAGTACTATAAAAATAAATTTAAAAATAAAATGAGAAAAAAATAAAATTCAAGAATCACCCAAATGTCAATAATAAAAAATTTGACACTCATTTATCAAATCAATAAAAACCCATAAATTGGTAAAAATTTATTAACACTTACAACACCACAAACATAAAATCCAAAAATAAAATCAGAAGAAGAAGAAAAGGAAGAAGAAGAAGAAGAAACATAGATCATAGTCGTTTGAGTTTTATTTATTGTTGGAAATTTATTGTTAGTGGGGTTAATTTTTACAAATCTTGTTATGATTAGTGATGAGTTTGGAAGAAGGATAAAGATGATGAAGGATATGGAAGAAATTGGGAAGAGAACGAAGAGAGGAAGAAAAAGACTATAGAAATGAAAGATAAAAACGCTACATATGAAAATACGCGAGATTAGTTTTAAAAAAAAACTATTATATTTTTAAAAGTTTTTTTTTTACTTTATTTATTTATGTAATTTACCTGTATTTAATTTTAATTGGGCCATATATTATGGGCTTTTTTTAATATTATCAATTTCATGACAAATATTAATTAATTAAAAATGTCGATGACATTTTCTTTCAAAAAAAAAAGCCCATAACATTAGTTAAGTCATTAGAAAATTATTATTATTATTATTATTATTATAAAAAGAAATTGAATTTTGACATCAAATTTGTTGAGAAAATTTTAATTTCTCACATCAGTTTTGATTTTAAAATAGTGGAAAAAGTCCAAATGGCTAGTTCAATTCCAAAATGATGAGAAAATCAAAATCCAACTTGTAAAGCACAATAATCTCAACTTTTAGTGGGCCTATAATAAGATATAAATAAGAGATCTTTATAAAAATACCCTAAAAATCCTACATATCAATAAAAAAAAAACCTCACTTTGTTTTTAATTACACGCGTATCTTTTGACGTTAAAAATATTGCACGCGTGCCCCCTTGTTCATTGACACAAAACTCACTCTCTCCCTCTGATATCACTGTTTTTACTTTTTCTCCTCTATTTATCTCCTTTAATCGCCTTTATCTTCTCCACCCCTCTAATTTCCCTCTCTCCGCCACCGCCGCCGCCTCCTTCTCCTCCTCCGGTTCTCCGGTAAGCACTATTCACCCCTTCTATTTGTCTCTATTACTATCAAACTGATATTCACTTATTAATATCAATTCTCAAATTTAGGTGTGTGTTTTTGTGAAGTATATTAATATTATTTGTTCTCTTATAGATTAATTAAAAGATAACCCACTGGTTCTTTATTGATTTATAGTAGCTTTGCTTTTCTATTTCTTGGTTTTGTAGGACAGAGCCATTTTTTGGGTTCAAATTTATGTGCTTACTGATGCATTAACTGAAACTGACTATGTTATAAAATTGATCTACATATATTTGCTAGACTAAATAGGTCTTTTGCTAAATCCTAGATCTTTTTCTTCCCACGTTGGCATGAGGAGTTCCAATTTACACTTGATCAGCCTCCTTTACATGAGAAGATTCATATTGAAGTTATGAGCAAGCGGACACATTTTAGTTTTCGATTTAAGGTGCTGCAAACATGGTCAATCTTTTCATCTATAATAATAATTCTATGCTTACTATGATTTGTGAGACTCACAATACGTGGCCTCAAACAAACACACATACGTGTCTAAATAGAAAGAATTTTTAAATTTTCTCAAGGTCATAAATACATATCATGCACCTTAATGTACTTAACATACATCACATTCATGCAAGTGATTTAAACCATTGAATAATTAAAAGCATAGTTTTTTTTATACAAGGCTGTGCCAGGGGACTGGGGGTCGCCAGTCACTGGCATTCGCCAGTGGCTGGAGGCAACTAAGCCAACTAGAGCTCGCCAGTCACTGGCACCCACCAGTGACTGGTGGCAGCCCTTCCAACTCTATTCTAAAACCTGCTTTATACAATCCTGTCCTCAAAACACACACAAAACATCTTAGACCATACTTCTCACACAAAATTGCATAAACACAATATGCCTCTTGAACCGCAATCTACCAATATAGCATGGATTACTCTTTCAAATAACATATACATATATGTTTGCACAATCTCAATTATATTCACAAAGTTTACAATTTATTCTTATAAACATCATAACCCTTACTTTTATGCATATCGCATAGTGCAATCTTATCCCAACCATATACATTAACTCCCTCAAATATCATACATATATAGTATATTCTCAAACTTCACAACCACTCATATGCATTATGCATAATATATCCTCAACACAAAGACTACATATAGTTCAAAAGTGCATAATATTAACACAAAATGCGAATGGTGCATGATAATGATGACGGAAGACGGTTCACTAAGCACACCTTGAGCCCTCCGGAAGTCTCATCAATGCAAGTCTTAAGCTCTATCTAACTATTTCCTAAAAAATAGTTGCAAATGGGTGAGCTTGCGACTCAATAAGCAATTACTAATATAACTATATATATATATATATCACTTCTCAAGAACTAATTAAGTGATATATATATATATATATTACAAGTGCTTAATAACCAAGATTCCCACACATACCAATCATATATAGAAATATGCATTTCATAATTTAGGTTCAGATATGGCTTATAGCCTTAACTCCAAACACATACCAATTCACTTATAAAAATCACATACAACATATACAAATCATGTACCAAACATATACACCACATATATCAAACATATACACAAGGTATACAAGTTTAGCTTATGAAGTAAAACATTATTAATACATATCTCAACCACATCAATTAACAATCACATCTCATTTCAAAATTCCAAAACTCATTCATTTATATCACACATCATAGTTTGGTTTCCAGCCGGAACCACCTCACATGCGCATTTCTCATAAGTGGTCATATACTGAGACTATCCGCCTAGCTCAGTCCCAGTTTTTACATCCTCACATATATATATCATTGGGTAGCTATACACCCGGCTCAGCTTGCCCATCTCACAATTTCATCTTTTCTCATGTGACTACTACTAGAACTATCCGTCCGGCTCAGTTCCAGATTTCACAATCAGTGGAGCTATCCGCCCAGCTCAGCCCCACTATCTCATATATCCTCACATCATTCAATCATGCCATATAGGCATGCACAATTCACATTCCATATTCATATCTCACTTCACATCATATCAATCATAATTCCAACATTTCACAATTCACATGTTTATTTCATATCGCCATCATTAAATAAATTCACATATATGTGCATAATTCACATTTAAATAACCAAACATTACGTCATACCATATTCCATCAATCCGTTCAACACAATTCCACATTCTCAACAAATATATATAATATTTATGTATATATATCATACCACATCACATACTTGTCAAATCATTTATAGTAATACATTTATATACATGCTTCATTTCATTTTTACATCATATAATTGCCAATTCATTTAAAGTAACATAGTTTTCATATTCAATCAATCCACCATTTATCACCTTCACAATCTATATAATTCATTTCATACCACATTCAATTACCAATCAACATCTTTACAATATATATACATATGTCACTAGGCATATCTCATTTAATATCATACTCAATCACAATTCAACATATTCTCAATTCATATATTTATTCATTTCACATCACCTATCTTGTTCATTTCATGCATAGCCATTCATTTTGCTTATTCAAGAGAATTAACATATATACCATTATATTAATAATCACTTACAACAAAGCTTCAACTCCTTCAAAAGCAAAGCTCCCCGAGTGATTAGGATCTCTTCTATCCTTATCCAAGCTACACAAAATCTATACATCAATTCATGTAGCAACCATGACACTTACACTCAACTCAATAAAATGCAACTAAGTGCAACCCCATACTTTAGGTTCAAAGTATCCAAATAATTCGCATACACATCTAAAAATTATAAAACTATTACTAAATTTAGATATGTGAGTCTACTTCAAATCTTAACTAGAATTATTTTATTTGGACATGTGTGAAATTAATTATGGATTTTTGAGTAAAATCGGGTAAAACAGAAAACATAGTTGATGGCATGAGCACGAAAATGTTCAGTTGTGCCAGTCAGTCTAAACAGTAAATCAGCTCTAGCATAAAATATAAAAGTTATAGAGGACACTTTGAAGTTTCCAAAGAAATAAACCTTGCTCAAATCAGAGGTCTACAACTCAAAATATGCTCAAAACACTAAGATTGATGCATGTTGAAAACAGAATCTGAAATTTCACAACAACAACCCTAACTCAAATAATCACAAATAAATATAAAGCTTACCAAAATGATGCTCAATCCACTTATAGATCTTCTATAGCTCTCCAAATTGAGTCTTAGATGAGTAAAGAAAAATATAAAAATCTTCCAAAGCTAACCACAAAAGCCCTCTTCTTCTTCTTCCCAAAATTCTCTACACTCTTCTCATAATAATAATAATAATAATAATAATAATAATAATAATAATAATATACTCATAAATAATTACACCAATTAAAAATCACCAAGTATACAAATTGGCCGTCCTCCTAATAATTACATATTATCATAATATCATA
>CATIWO010315114.1:0-10729 GCA_949673435.1 Macaranga tanarius
ATAATACTCCTATTAATGTAAAAGACTATCGAAGTATAGTAGGAGCTCTTCTTTACCTCACTCACACACGACCATATATTGTCCATGCTGTAAACAAAGTATGCCAATATGTTCAACAACCAACTATGGGTGATTTCAAAGCTGTCAAGAGAATTCTAAGATATGTGAAAGGCACCCTTCACTTTGGACTTCACTTCTCACAACAAAGCTCTCATAATCTTTACGACTTTTGTGATGCTGATTGGGCAGGATGTCCCATTACAAGATGAAGCACTTCTGGATATTGCATTTATTTAGGGAGCAATTATATTTTTTGGTCCTCTAATAAGCAACCAACAGTAGCAAGGTCAAGCTCAGAGGCTGAGTACCGTGCTATGGCAGTAGCTACAGTAGAAATTACTTGGATTACATTTCTTCTTCGAGATATTGGTGTTCGTCTTCAACATCCTCAGACAACTTAAGTGCCTTATACATGACAGTCAACCATGTCTTTCACCCTCGGTCAAAGTACATTGCCATTGACTATCACTTTGTTAGAGAAAAGGTGGCTCTTGGTACTCTCATCACACGGTTTGTTAGATCATCTCATTAAATTGCTGATATCTTTACAAAGCCCATTGCTGAGCATTCATTTCAACTTTTAAGAAGCAAGCTTGGAGTTTATTCCCTTCCTTTCAACTTGAAAAAGGGTGAAGAAGAAGAACATCGCTGTGCTTAAGATGGCAAGTATATCTTGCATATCTGTCAACATAACGGTCATAATCAACATGGAAATTGCCTTACAGAGCATCATCAACAGCTAGAAATTTTTTTTGTTTTTTATTCCTCATATTTCTTTTCATTTATTGGCCCTTTAATTCTAGTTACCATTTATAACCTGTAGTGATATCCTTCCATACAAAATCATCTAGAATCTCTCGTGTATAGTACTATATAAGAAGATGTTTTTCCTGTTGATTGATTATAAATGAGATTTATTTTTGCTTCATTTTCTTATCTTCATTTTTTATTATAACTTCTGCCATCTCAGTCATTTAATTCCCTTAGATTCATACCTCTTGAGCCCGACCCAAAAAAAATTAACATACATTCCAATTTTTCACACAATGAGATAGGGACCAAGAAGACACTCATTACATAATTTGGAACCACCTAAGCCACTAACTTGATTAGAACAACTTTCCCTGCATGACTTGATAGCTTTTTTTGCTAACCTTGCGCTCTACTCCAAAATTTTTCCTTAATAAAAGAAAAAATTTGCCTTTTAATCCTCCCCACTAGAGATGGTAGCCCTAAATAGTTACCATGCCCCTCACTATCATTAATATCAAGAATATTACTAATTTGCTACCTTTCTTCAATTTTCACATTCTTACTAAAAGCAAAAGATGACGTTTGGAAGTTTATTGCTTGTCTTGAGGCTCTACTATATAAATCAAACACATTATTCATTCCCAAACCATCCGAAACATTTTTACCAAAAAAATAAACTATCATCGGTAAAAAGTGAATGAGAGATGATAAAAGCATTCCTTGTAAACTTATAATTATGGAGCTGACCACTTGAAGCCTTTCCATGAATGAGAGAAGTTAGACCCTCCATACATAAGATAAATAAATAAGGGGACAACAACCTTGGTGAAGACCTCATTGAGGTTTTATATGACCGATTTCCACACCATTATATATAATGCGATAAGACACTATTTTTAACTCACAGTGCTACTAAGTCGATCCAATGTCATCCGATGGAGAAAACTCGACTGTATGCGGTCATACACATTACTCATATCCACTTTTAAAGCTGCTACACCCTTCTTTCTTCTTCTTTTTCTTTCAAGAAAATATATAACTTTGAATGCTATAAGAACATTATTGGTGATCAATCAGTTGGGGAAAAAAGCATTATACTCCTCTGAAATGATGTTCAGAAGAACCTATTTAAATATATTTGCAAGGACTTTCGACATAATTTTATATAAGACATTGCATAAAGAAATAGGTATAAAGTCACTTATAGTTAGAGGGTTCTTTTTCTTTGGGATCAAAATAATAGCAGTGTCATTGAGACCCTCAGACAAAGAATAAGTGTATAAAAAATTTAAGCAAAAAGTAATTTTGATGGATGTATAAAAAAAGTTGTCACTTTAATCTCCTTTCTGGTGAACAGCTTCAATAGAAACTCATTGTGCTCAACTGTGGCTCGATTGTCAATTCCCATAAAGAGTTTATTTTCTTCAGCCCATTGGAAGGTGAATAGCCATTAAAAATATTATGTCATAAGATCCTCTACACTGTTGGCCCAGGTCTAGCTCCTGCCTTATTCCTTTTGCAAACTATAAATAGAGTTTGTGTTTTTCTATTTGGAGGCCATGGCATGGAAAAAGCTAGTATTTGAATCCTCTTGCTGTAACTATAACTGCTTAGACCGCTGCTTCTAGAAAACTTCACGTTGATCTAGTATAATATTCTAACGATGCTAAGTTTCATGGAACTTGTTAATAGAGAATTTATTATGGCATTGTCTTAACCAGCTCAACTCAGCTCCGTATTCTTAAATTCGATATTGGAAATTTCTAGTTTTTGTATCTCCCTATCCCACAAGCACCGTACCATAATTGCTTATCTGATCATGGATTAATAATTAAAGGGCACCATTCCATCCTCTATTAACAATAGCATTATAGTCTTTCTTCCTATACTAAGCATTTTCAAATCTGAACCGTTTACTTTTATATTGAACTATATAAAACTCTAAATCTAAAAATAATAGAGAATGTTCTGATGTCAATGCTACCAGATTATATGAAGCTGCCTAAGGAAATAGAGCAATATAATTCTATATTACTAACGCACGATCAAGCCTTTCTTCAATCCAAGAGCTATTGGCCCGACCCCTTTCCTAAGCGAAGGGATAGCCTTTCATCTCTATATCTTGAAGAAGAGAATCATCCAGAATATTCTAGAAATCTTCTATTAATCTGTGAGGGTGTGGTGTTCCCCCACATTTTTCATCCAAGGAAAATAACTCGTTAAAGTCACCTACAAAGACCCATAGGAATTGGGCTAAAGTGGTAATTCACCCCTTGAACTATCATCCAAGGTGCAATCAAGCCCAAAAATTAACTTTTTGGACTATCTAGCCTAAACCTTTTCAATTTTGGGCAATTTACCTTGAAATTGAGAGAGAGTGTAATACACATGCTTAAGTGAGAAAGTGAAGTAGAATACTGATGGACGTCACAATTATTAAAAAAATTATCAAAATACCCCCACAATACATGGGGCATTTTATTTTTTTAGGAGGGGAAAAATGGACATTGCATCGTAATTTGTGACGCACTGTAGCGTCGCAAGTTACGACACGAGAAATTATCCTTTTACTTTTTTCTCTTTCCTTTCTCTCCTTCTTCCTTTCTTTTCTTGATCACTTTCTTTTTTCCTCATTTGTCACCATCTCTGTCGGTCTTCCTCCACCCTCATCCGTTCTCATCGCTTCCTAAATTTTTCCTTCACCTACACTAATCTTCCTCTCCAATAATATTTGTTATCCAAAATAAAGAAAATAACAGCAATTTATTTTCTTTTCTTTTAAAAAAACAAAACATTAATTTATATTTGTTTACACTGAATCAAGATATTTGATTGTGAAAAATATTCCAGCTTTGGTTGCAGTGATGATATGTTCAAACTTTTCAATTCTTATAGAGAGATCAAAGTAATATTATTAAATTCCACATTATTATTATTAACTAAAAGTAATTAATGAACATGTTCTCTACTCTGTTATTTTTGTATTATTATTTGTTTCACAGCTTTAAAGCAATGGAAGTAGAAGACTAAATAGTTTACTGGTTTTTTTGGGTTCAATTTTGTTTGCTCTACAATGCTAGGTGGGTCTTCTCTTTTTTAATGCTTTTCTTTTTGTATGTTTTTAATTTTCTTTCAGTTTTGTGTCTAATTAATTATTTGTGTTATATTATTAATTGTAAAAGGTTTGTAAAGAAAAAATTGGACGAGTATGTTTTCATGGGAAATCGGTTATAGGTATCTTATACTTCTCAATTTGAGACCCTCTCCGATGCCATATATAAGTCACAAGATCGGATTAACCAAGTTCTTGCTAGATTGAACTGTCAGTTTCTACTTCATTTGTTTATTTTTTTTATATGAATATTATTGTTATTTGTCTGTGATTTCAACTAGAAGATCCAAGGGTCCTGCGCTTCACATCCCAGCTACTTGTTAGGTGCGACTGGTAGCGAGAGATGTCATTGTCAATGCTACTAATGTCATTGTTCGCTTGTGACTAAATTCTGATAATGATGATGATTTAGATGAGTTGGCTTGGTGAATGATGATTTTATATGGAATATTCAGAAACAGTAGATGAAGGTGAAATCTAACGGAGAAGAGATGGCACTCCGATGGCAGAGGGTATTGGTGGATTTTTTTACCAAAAGGGTATTGGTAGTTTAATATGGCAGAGATGGAGATTTTTTTTATATATTTTTTATATTTTAATTATTGATTAATAATTAAATATCTTTACAAATTATTTATTTTATTTTCTAACAGAGTGTAATACACTCTCCTTTTGTGATGAAAAATAGCGGTGGATTTCCCAAAATTAAAAAGGTTTGAGCTAAATAGTCCAGAAAGTTAATTTTGTAGTTAATTACACCTTGGTTGATAGTTTAGAGGGTGAATTGCTACTTTAGCCATAGGAATTGTGACTTTACCGAGAGAGATCACAAAAGGTCCAATGACTCACTACAACGAGTACAATTTGGGTTACTATAAAAATCTAGGGAAATTCTAAGGACCATTTTGCCCCCCCAAAAAAAAATCTACCCCCCGTATCGTGGGGGGCAGAGCTGTAAAATATCACAACCCACGACATTGCGGGTTGCGATATGTAACAGTGCCCAAAAATCTACGATATGCCATTCACTTGTATTACCAAATTGAAGCTATTATGTCAATATGAAATATGGAATAGCTTAAGAATTTTTTTTGGCCATATTCCTTCCAAAACATAGCTAACCTACCACTCCAGCCCACATGGTCTACAACAAACATGGCTGCAAAACCTATTTTAATTTTAAATTTAATAGCATTCATAAACTTCTAATCAGCCAAAGATTCAATAAGATAAATAAAAGTAGGCTTTTCGAACCAAACTAAGTCTAGAAGAGTTTGAATTGTTTATGAGTTGACCAACCTATGACTATTATAACTAAGGAGACTTATGATTCTTGGTAAAGCTGTAAACAAATAGAGCTGCTTGCGAGCTACTCGGAGCTTGATTCAGAAAAAGATCATTCGAGCATGTTTGTTAAGTTAAACGAGCCGAATCTGAGCTTCAATATATTCAGCTCGTGAACAGACTCGTTAGTAGGATCGCAAAACGTGTTTCCGTGAACAGGTTCATGCATAGGCTCGTAAGTAGGCTCACAAAACATATTTATGAACAGGCTCTTTAGTAGGCTTGTAAAACATATTCGCGAACAGGCTCGTTCGTAGACTCGCGAACAGGCTCGTTCATAGACTCGCGAACAGGCTTGTTAATAAGCTCGTGCATAAGCTCGCGAACAGGCTCATTAACAAGCTCGTGCATATTCATGAACATGCTTGTGAATAGGCTTGTTAAATAGGTTCGTGAACATACTCACGATCATGTTACTTAATTTAAATATTAGTATTAGTTAGTGGTATTAAATAGATATAATTTACTATCAGTATTAGTATTAAATAAATATAATTAAATTTATGTTTTGATAGAAAATATAATTTAATTTATTAAGTAAATACTAGTACTAAGCAAATATAATACGAATGAGATTATTATTAAATAATATAAAATATTACATATTATGTATCCAGGATAAAACTATATAATTTTTATGTAAAATATTATATATGAAATTGTGTTATATGAGCAGTGCCATTAATTTTATTGACCACACCTTTCTATATCATGGTACTACTATAGCACCATAATATACTAATAATACTCTGCTGACACCACATAAAATTTAAGTATAAATTGAAAACTGGGTTATAATTTTATGTAATTCCACTCATTTAGTAAGAGTTAGTTGATTTTTTTTTTTATTTTTATAATTTGGAAAAGTTTTGTATGATTAAACTACTGTAATAGTAATATTTTAAAGTAATATTATTAATAGTATTAAATAATTAAAATGTAAATGAATAAAGACTAAAAAATTAAGTAAATACTATATTAGATTTTATTAGATAAATTACAATTTATAGTTATAAAGCAGTTTAATGTCTAATTACAAAATTACATAATTTAACCTCAAAACTACGTAATTTTGAGGTTAAATTAGTAGTTTTGTAGGTAGTTCTAAATGAAATAATTTAATATTTAACTATATAATTTCACAAAAGAAAAATTTAAGTACAAAACTATATTGATTAACCACTAAACTATAAAGTTTTAAAATATTTAATTTTATGCATAAATTAATATTAATATTAACTATAATTTATATTAATAAATACATATTATATACAACTAATCTACTATTAAATAAATAAAAATAAGTTTAAATTAAATAAATATTATAAAATTTATAAGGAACTATATATGAATATAAAATTAAATAAAATTATACAATTACAATTTAATAAAATAATATTAATTTATTTTATTATTAAATAAATATAATTTCAAATACAAATTATAATGTGATGTTATGTATTGCAAAACTGCGTAGTTTTAAATCAAAACTATATAGTTTTAATATCTAACCTTTTTAAGTTAACCTTAAACACTTATTTTGTTTCCTCTCTTCGATTTCAATTACAATAGCCCCTCAACCCCCCCCCCCCCCCCACCTCTCCAGCCCTCCCTAAACTTCATCAATTTGCAGTCTTCATCTCTATCCATCATCTTTGTCCCCGACGCCATACAGATCCATCACCGTCACCGCACCACATATAGCAGCACCATTTTCTTCTTCTTCTTCATCCGACCATCTCATCGTCATTTTTTTCTTCTTCTTTTGAACATCATCGTCATCTACAACTCTTTACTTGCTACCATCAAGATCATGAAAAATCCTTCTTCAACAACATCTTTTTTTTTTTATCCTTCTTCAATAGCATCTTCTTTTTTCGTCGTTCTTTTTCTTCTTCTTTTTCTTCTTCAGCTTCTCACCATCATCTTCTTCTTCTCCTTCTTAACATCACCGTCACCATCACCATTACCTCTGTACTTGCTGCCATCAAGATCATAAAAAAATCATGCTTCTTCAGCATCTTATTCTTCATATTCTTCATATTCTTCTTCTTCTTCTTCTCCATCTTAACACCACAATTACTGTCAACTCTGAATCAATAATAACACAAATAAACCTCAGCATTCTTCTTCTTATTTATCATTCTTCTTCTTCATCAAGTTATTAATTTTTTTCTCTCAATTTCGTCATCAATTTTAGTAAGGTCGACATTTGACTTTTGAGAGATTTTATGTGAGTTTTATTTTTTTTGTAAGAATTGTTTCTCATGAGTGGTTGCCTTTCATAATTGTAGGTGATTCTGGTTATTTCTTAGTTTCAAGAGGTGATACCAATTTGCTCTTTCAAGCGTAGATTCTAGACATTTTGGTTAATTCTTAGTTTCACAAAAGTCTTAAGGTATTTTTATGCATTGTATGAAACTAATTTTCTTTTTTTGTTGTCCTAGTTGATTATTTCTTTTGGTCTTACAATTTAAATTTCTATAAAATCGATTTAAATCTGTATTTGTATCTACTGCATGTAATTATGTCTAATTTGAATTTGACTTTGTATTTGTGAAGTAAAATTCATTTGCTGCTGTAACACCCCTACCTATCATTACTTCCACTAGTACTCCTAACTAGTGGATTAATGATAGGAGAGATATTAACTAAACTGAACATAAAGAATCTCTTAACAACAAATATTATAAAATAGAAACACTAAGTTAAATTATGAATAAACTATATCTATTATATTTTCAATAAATTTATTTGATGGCAATTGACATACTATAGTACAACAACATATGTTTTGATTCACAAATTTATATTTCCATGTGATTCTAAAAGTACTAGTTTTTATCCAATGGAACTCAATTAAAACAGCATAATAGATTCTAATGACTCTCTCTCAACTGCTGGAGATCTTTACTTTAGCCACATTATAGGTCGTCGTGGTCCATCGCACTATCGTCTCTTAAACACTAGCTACTCAGGTACTAAATAGCCAAACTAAAAAAAATTTAAATAAAAGAGTGTGAGTAATTTCGTATAGAAATTACCCAGTGAATGGATAAAACATCATTTTAAAACTTTATCATAAGAAAATCTTTGAATTGACCTTTCAGTAATTATAACAATAAAAATCAATGAACTTCAAATATTTTATTCAAATTCTATTAATCCTTATATTAAAAAATGACAGCATTAAACACTCTTCCTAATTATCCATTAAAATCCCCTTTTTATATATTACATAAAATAATAGAGACTCAAATAATAATTAATAATTAATAAATATATTACAATTAATTTCTATATAGCATCACCAACTAACCTTTCACCCATATGATGAGAATTTAAACCATAAAGTAATTCTTTTTTTAATTTAAGTAATACATAAAAAAATCAATCAATAAATGAAACCAATAAACTCACCACCATCAATCCACCTATAATATACTTAACCAAGCTAATAACAAGATCATCATCAACATATACTATCCATCCACTAAATAGTAACTAAAAGTACTTCATACACATACATATGATCATAAGTGTAATGTCATTCAACACTATACTAATCTTGCAAGTATTTATTCATATCCAATACTCATGGTAACACTATTTAAGTGTGATAAGTTCTTAAGCTCATAATAACTCAAATGTCAGTCTTGTTTGATATATGTATCTAACCCCAGGCAACAGCTCTATATATATCTCAGATGTAATCTTACATCTTCATGGCAAATTATGCACCCAGCGCCTGGCAACGGCTATGCATGCATGTACCCGGCCCCTGGCAAAGGCTATACACGGTGTATCCAGCCCCTGGCAATGACTATACACACTCACCAACTTAAGCTTATAAAGTATCATATGCATCTGGCTCCAGGCATCGGCTATGCACATATACCCACTCACATTATAGTAACATGTGTATCTGACTCCAAGCATCGACTACACACATTTACTAACTTCAATTATAAGTTAGCAAGTACATCCTGCCCTAGGCATCAGCTATGTATGCTAACTAAATCATAATTTTATATGGTAATATGTGTATCTGGCCCTAGGCAATGGCTCTAAACGTTTACCAACCATTTTTCAAACATAGATTTATCTCTGCATGATAATATGTATATTTAGCCCTCGGCATCAAATGTACATATCTACTAACCTTCCATGTCCCAGATATGGAATCTCTAACTCTTAAGGTCATATTTAATTAAAATTACATCACTTTATTTTAAGAGTTCTCGAGTATCCTAGCATCACTTGTATTTCTTCATGCCTTTCTTATAAAACATCATTCTCAAAACTTCCATATATTTCTTGTATTGGATTTCATTAGAGTATTTTAATCTTTAGTCTCTATATTTGATACTTGAACATCTTCCCTATTAACTTAAACATTTGAATATTATAATGCTTCCACTTAAACTCTCTATCTCTAGATTTGACATATTCTTACCAGAAAGGAATAAGGTCGAATATATATATAATTACTTAATATATCATCAATCCAAACTTTTAGGATTTAAAATCTTAGTTTCACTTGAATAAACTAGTTTCTTTAATTTAATTATCATTCCCTTATTTCAATATCTTCCTAGCCTCATTATTAATTAACATAATTGAGTCTCTACTTAGAAACTTTGAAATCCTCATCATTCACTACTCTATTTTTTGAGTCATTAAGTCCTTACTAAGAAGGAATAAGGTTGTATACACTTATATATATATATATATATATACTTAAAATGTCATCGTCTCAATCTGAAACACACTAATTAATTTAACTTATTTCTCTTTCTTACATTTCAACTTCCTTACAATCTATTTAATATTAATATAATTTAGTCTGTATGTTTGAGACTTATAAGTTTTCTGAAGGTTATCCTGCTTCATGTCCGACCACTTGAAATATTTATCCTTATAATATCTAAATTGAATAAACTGATTATTCTTATTGTATTTGCCTACTTTAAGACTCAAGCCTTTCCAGTACCATTTTTCTTCAAGAATTTAAGACCTACATCAACATCAAGTTCACTTATTAAGTTCAATCTCCGATTGACATCTATTTGAAATTTAATCATATATATATATATATATATGACTTCCTTTCGTGTTTTATTTCCTTTCCTATGCATTTAGTTCAACATAACTTGACTTATAAAATTTAGTCCCTATTTCTAGAGACTTGAGGATTTAATCACATTATTCGATATATTTATGTTTCGATTCCATATTATATTGATAATCAAGTTCAAGGATTTAGCTTTCCAACTTCCCTTTTTCTTTGAGAAGTAAAAGATTTAAACCAACCTCAATCTCATTTGTTAACCTCAATTACATTATTCAATCTACCCATCATTATCATATGTATTTTTAATAAAATACGTTCCATTTGACCTATTTTAGGTCAATCTAAATAACCTAAATATTTATATGGGTGTTGACATACTTTTGGTT
>CATIWO010315126.1:0-16991 GCA_949673435.1 Macaranga tanarius
AAGCTGCTGCTTTTTTTTTTTGAACTAATGCCTTTTGGCCTTAAATGTAGCTTATTATAATTTCACAATCACCAGCCACTACAAATCCTTTCCTTTTATTTTTCCTTTCTTTGGATCTTCCTTCAATATATTAAGCTAAAAAATCTGCAGAAATTTCTTCAAAATAATTCATTTATTAGTTCAATAATTAAAAGGGGTCAGAATTATGGTTTCAAACAAAATAGGCTCAGGAAATTAAAAATTTGAAGGTTATTTCTAAATAAAAATGGCTATAGGCTCAAAGAATTTCACTAATGGGTAAAAATGGTAGGCTAGCAAGAAAAAAGCTCAAAAGCAAATGGTATTATCCTAAATGCCTTTATCACTTTAGTGAAATAAATTAAAAATGTGGTCTCAATATGATCTCATAGCAAGTTCTAGAATTCACAATCTATATTGGACACACTCACAAGAAAAATAGGAACATATATAATGTATGTTCATTTAGGCTCAAAATCTCACAAACAAATATCAAAAGGTTAAAAATTGGTGCTTCAATCCTATAACTTTCTCATACAAATCAGACCACTTAAATGATGTCTCAAATCAAAACTTAAAAACCAAAGTTAGAGACATGAGAACCTGTATTTCATTTTTAAAAAGGAGAATAGACTTAGCCAAAGGATGTTTCCATATTTTTCTGCTCAAAAACACTAAAAGGGGTGCACTTAAAAACATCAAAACAATAAGCAATTCTGAAACTTAAATCCATATCATCCAAAAATATCAGAATGCTAAAAAATAACAGTGCAGTAATGTATAATACTGTAATGCTAAATTAATACAGTTATCCAAAAAGAATAGCATAATAGCATTCAAATATAATAACATCCAAAAATAGTATCCCTCCCCCACACCTAAACTTTACATTATCCCTAATGTAAAGCTAGGATCAAAATACATTAAAAAGAAAAATAAACTAAAATTGGGATGGGAAAATACTGCCCTGAATAATAAAAAAAATCAAAATTTGAGGAAGTAGAGACTGTGCCCATAATCCAGAATTTGCAAAAGCTCTTCCCATGAACTGCTGTATCCTATGCTCCAAGCTCTCCAATTGGTCCATTATGGCTTTGCTCGTGGTAAACTAAATGTTAGCTCAACACAATAAAAGCATAGTAGAAAAATAAGTATCTAGAAAAAAAAACTACTACACTTAGCAAATAATCATATATCAAGAGCAATTACCCACAATTAATTTAGCCACCAATTTATTAAATCAATAATGTTCAAGCATATCAATTCAAACAGCACCTTTAAACAATACCCAAGAAATATATAGCCCAAAAATTCAATCAGCAAATTACCTAGAACAGAATATGCCCAACAATTCAATTGCAACAACTACTCATCAAAAACTCAGAATTTAGTGGTTGTGCTATAGTTTTCAGTTTTCTCTTTTGCCCAATTTTCCTTACCACTATTTTTTATTCTACCCAACAAAACATTGTAATGGAATTGTACCTAGAAAAATAAAGGAGTCTGTAAGCACTAGCAATTCCAAAAATTCAACCCATCAAATAACTATACTTACCCAACAAATTCTAAATATTCCAATCACCCATCAAATTACTGTCAACACCCAACTATCACCAAAAATCAATTTCAAATTCACCAAAAATTAATTTCACAATAAATCACCACAAATCACTTTCACTAAAAATTACCCAAAATTCACCAAATCCATTAAAAATCAACCACAAATATCAACCACAGATCACCAAAAATTAATCAACAATCAACCATAAATCACCAAATATCAAGTTCACCATTAATCGAAAAGGGAAAACAAATCAGACCCAAGAGCTAATGTCGGTGAAGGATGCATAAAAATAGAACCTGATTTTTATGATGGCTATTGCGATTGATGAAAGCAAAAGTGAACAGCAGATTGGAATCATCTAAGAGTAGCGCCGAAGTGAGGAAGGAGTGACCGACAGCAGTTGTGGTCGCAGAGTTTTACTGCAAAATGGTGAGGTCTCGCCTGTGACAGCAATGGATCCTACTGTTATTAGCAAGAAAGTAGAGCAATGTTCTACAGGTCTGGTTCAGTGGCTTATCGGATTGCCATGACGAAGCAGTGTTTGGCTGGAGATGGCGCTACTGTCGATCCTTGCCTGGTGGCTGTCAAATTGTGCCGTAGGTGTAGCGCTCGGCTGCAACCAAGAGGAGGATGCATTTTGAAGAAAGAGGTCTGCTAGGTTTGAGAGAAAAAAACGTGAGGACAGAGAAGAAGTAACTAAAAATAAGTAAAAAGTCTTTAAATAAAGAAAAATATAAAAATAAAAGCCATTAAAGTAACAAGTAAAAAGAAACAAAAAATATAAATGGTAAAAGCCTTTAAATAAAAAGGGTAAAAGAAAAAGAAATAAAGTAAAAATATAAAACTCAAAAAGTTACCTTATTTTAAATCACATTTACTATTAAAACCAAGCTTTTACCCAGATTTTCAAAAACAACATACCAGCTTTATTGCATGCAATATGCACGTAACATTATATGCTGAAGGTTGAAAAAGCACGTAGAAAGTATGAAAACAAACTTAAGTGAGGGCACGGAAGGTGTTAACGAAATGCAAAATAAAATAAAATAAAATAAAAATATGTTGGGTTGCCTCACAACCAGCGCCCTTCATTTAATGTCTGGAGGCTAGACGTAATGCACTGTTACTCTTCAACCAACGCCCTTCAGATCAAAACTCTTAATTATCGCCAACTTCAACTTATCCTCTTCATTTAAGTCATAAACTTGTTGTGTCAAGGAGTTAATTATATCAATTCTATAAATACAATCAATGTTAGAAGGATACCTCATGGCTTTATATATATCGAATTTTATTTTCTCCCCATCAAACTCCATGGTTAATGTGCCATTTGCAACATCTATCATTATTCTTGCTATTTTCAAAAATGGTCTTCCTAACAAGATAGGAATTGATTTTGAAGAATGTTCATCCTCCATGTCTAAAACATAAAAATTAGCTGGAAATACTAAATTGTCAACCTGCACCAAAATGTCTTCTAAAACTCCTTTAGGATAAACATTGGACCTATCAGCTAACTGAATAATCACATTAGTATCTTTAAGTGGTACCAAATTCAAAGAATAATAAATTGAGCTAGGCATGACATTTATAGATTCTCCTAAATCTATCAATCTTTAAATTACCTATTTTACAAGGAATGGTGAATATACCTGGGTCCTTGCACTTTGGAGGTAATTTTTTTTAAAAAAACAGCAGACATATTTTTGTTCATATGGATTTTCTCATCCCTCTTAAATTTTCTTTTATTGGTATATAATTCTTTAAGGAATTGTGCGTACCTTAACACTTGTTTAATAGCATCAAGAAGAGGAATATTTATTTCTACCTTTTGAAACATATCCAAAATGTCTTTTTCTCACTGTTCTTTCTTTGATTTGGCCAATTTACTTGGAAAAGGAGGAGGGATCACTAAAGGTGGTTTAATTTAAGATGCTTCTGGCCCAATTAATGGAGGCAGCTCCATCCCATTCTCTATGTCATTTTCACCCACGAATTTTGTGGCCCTTTTTGCTGGTTCTTTTAGTTCTTTTCCATTCCTTAACATCATGGCACTCACATTCTGCTTAGGATTGACTTCCAATTGAGATGGCAAGCGACCAGAATTTTGGCTCTCTAATTTCCCTACTATGGTAGCTAGTTGGCTTAGTTGATTCTCCAAATTCAGTATACTAGCCTTGGTTTCCTGTTGAAATTACTACATGTTAGTAGCTATAGCAGTAACTATTTGATCTAGAGTCATACCAGGCTTAGATGGTGGAGAAGCATCAAATGTGGATCCTTGGAATCCTTGTGGAGGAGGAGTAGGGGCTGATTATCTCGATTGATACCCATGCTATTGGTAGTTGTTGGGTCTTGATCCATAGCTCAGATTTGGATGGTCTCTCCATCCGGGATTGTAGGTGGGAGAAAATGGATCATATTTCTTCTGGTATTACTGTCCTTGGTATCCTTGTATAGCATTTAAATGTTCTTTATCTTGAAGAGTTGGACACATATCCGTAGGATGATCATGACGTGAAGAAATGCCACAAGACTTAACTTGATGATTTCCAACCATAAATTGCTGCATAAGAGAAGTTAAATTAGCAAGCCTTTGTTCAATGGAATTAATACTTACCTCATTAACCTTCTTGATTGGATGATCTTATCTAGTGCCAAATTGCTGAGTATTGGCAGCCACTTTGGTAATTAATTCTTTAGCTTGATTGAGAGTTTTGTCCACCAAAGCTCCACCACTTGCAACATTAATCATGTTGCGGTCCGACAACAACAATCCTTCATAAAAGTATTGAATTAAGAGCTGGTCTAGAATTTGATGGTGAGGGCCGCTTGCATACAATTGATTGAACCTCTCCCAATATTCATAAAGAGTCTCTCCAATTTGTTGACGAATCTCATAAATCTCTTTTCTAATGGATGTGGCTCGAGAGGCAGGAAAAATTTTCCCAAAAACTGCCTTTTTAGTTCATCCCACATTATTATTGAACCAGGTGGGAGATAGTACAACTAATCTTTAGCTTTTTCTGTCAAAGAGAAAGGAAAAGCTCGCATTTTAATTTGTTCAACATTGACTCATTGCGGTTTCATGCTAGAACAGACTATATGGAATTCCTTGAGATGTTTATGAGGATCTTCTCCTGTAAGACCACGAAAAGTAGGCAATAAATGGATTAAGCCTGATTTCAATTCAAAATTTACCTCAACATTAGGGAGCTCAATGCACAAGGGCTGTTGGTTCACATCCGAATTAGCCATTCTTCTCAAAGTTGGTTCTGCTTCAGCCATGGTTTCAAGTTCCTTGAAAAATTCTGACAAATCAACAACTATTTTCTGTGTGTGATGAAGAGGATGAAGAGGCTTTTTATTTTTTTATTTTTTTTTGAATGAATGAAAAAAAATTCAAACTAATAATGACACCAATCCCCGACAACGGCGCCAAAATTTGGTTGGTGTCGAATCCAACAAAAATAAAATTCTACTTTGAAATAAATATTTGTAGCAAAGTTTGAGTAGAGTCATTTCCCAAGAGATTGATTAAATTATTAAATCTGAATTTTACTTTTAAAAACAAGAAATTAAAAAAGGGGGATTTTTGTTTATGGAAAAATAAAATAAAAATAAAATAAATAAATCATAAGGCAGAAAATTTAAAGAGTAAATCAAATATTAAAAACTTATAGTCAAGGAATATCTTAGTTATGATTCATTCAAATTGATCATCGAATACAAATGGATAAATTTTTACTTCTCCAAATAAATTGGTTATGAACACTAACAAGCTCTAATGTTCTGCTCTTCCTTAGTATTAATTTAAAAGAGATAAGATCATCTAATAAATCTTATTTCTCAACAACCACTAAACAAGCTCTTAGGATTTAATAGAGAAATAGCATTAAGAATTAGAAAAGCCACCAATTCCAATCAATAATATACAAGCTCGATTATTTAAATTGGACCAAATAAATTCACCCACACTAACCTTAAAGATTCAATTCAATAAGTAGGTAGATTTGCCACTTTGCTAAATCAAATAAATAATTACGGATTTACAGATTTAACTAGCAATATTTATTCAATCAAAATCAGACGTCAATAATCTTAATTGAACAAAATAACATTAAGCATAGAAAATATTCGGATATTTGAGAAGAGAAAACAATGAAAATAAATTCTCATAATTTATTTAAGAATCCTACCTTGATATCCTTGACTAGAAAAAGAAAATT
Source organism: Macaranga tanarius (assembly GCA_949673435.1). Lineage (NCBI taxonomy): Eukaryota > Viridiplantae > Streptophyta > Magnoliopsida > Malpighiales > Euphorbiaceae > Macaranga > Macaranga tanarius. The sequence goes on from CATIWO010315126.1 coordinate 5,812, forward strand.
TAGCCACTCATGGCTTACAAAAACTCTAATTTAAAAATAAAGAAGACTGAAAAATAATAAGGTTGAATGATTTTTTTGATTGATACACAAAAACCTCTCTTTTTATAAGGATCCTAACTTAAAAGATAATCAACTAGATTAGAAACTTTTCAGAGGCCGAATTTTCTGCCAAAATAGGGTAGAATAATCAGCTGAAATAATTTTCAATAACAGCAGCACCTAAAAAATCCGAACTGTACAATTTTTGCTCAAGTGTCCGTGGGCACGCCTAAGTTCAATTTTCTGTTGAAAATATAACCCAGACTACACTTTGACTTTCTGCTTCAATTCTTGACTTTAAAATTCCAATTTTGGTTCCTTTTTCTATATTAGCATAATTTTCTACCAAAAGATCAAATAGGAATTAAATCAAATATTTATTTTACCAATTAAGCACAATAATAGGAATTTATTACAAAAATAAGTAGGAATATTTTGCTCTATCAGTCATTTCGGTCTATAAAGAACTGCTGCTAAGGTTCTTGAAGCAGGATTCTATTGGCCTACTCTCTTTCATGATGCCAGGAAGTTTGTACTCAGTTATGATGCACGTCAAAGGAGTGGCAACATTTCAAAGAAGGATGAAATACTCCAATCAAGAATTCTTGAGGTATAAATATTTGATGTATGGTGCATAGATTTCATGAGGCCATATCCTGTTTCAAATGGAAATAAGTACATACTTGTTTGTATGGATTATATGTCCAAATAAGTGGAAGCTCAAGCTTGTGCAGTAAATGATGCAAGAGTAGTTTGCAAATTCTTGAGCAAACTCTTTGCAAGGTTTGGCATGCCTTGAGCTATCATAAGTGATGGAGGAACACATTTCTATAACAGAAACATGGAAGCATTACTAGCTCATTATGAGGTTAAACACAAGATAGCCACTCCATATCATCCCCAAATAAGTGGACAAGTGGAAGTAAGCAATAGATAATTGAAGTGGATTCTTAAGAGAACAGTGAGTAAGTCAAGAAAAGAATGGACAAAAAAGTTGGATGATGCTTTATGGGCATACCGAACAGCTTACAAGATACCTATTGGAATGCCTCCATATAGGTTAGTTTATAGAAAAGCATGTAACCTTCCTGTCGAAATTGAACATAAGGCTTACTAGGCAATTGAGGCTTTGAATTACAATTGCAAGAAAGCTGAGGAAAATAGAATTTTATAGTTTAGTGAATTAGAAGAGATAAGAGAGATAGCATATGAAAACTCCATAATTTATAAAGAACGTACAAGGAAATGGCATGATGCTAAGGTAAAGATTAAGAGTTTTCAAGAAGGAGACCAAGTGTTGCTATTCAACTCTAGATTCAGATTGTTTCTAGGAAAGCTCAAGAGTAGATGGTCGGGACCATTTATAGTGAGCCAAGTTTACCCTTATGGAGCTATGGAAGTTTATAACACTCAAGGAGAAACGTTCAAAGTCAATGGGCAAAGACTAAAAATTTACCATGGAGGCATATTAGAGAATTCTCACTAATTGGCCTTTCTGGCTGATTCACTACCATGAAGATCATGATGGTCTAAGCTCATAGACCTAAAAGAGCGCTTCTTAGGGGCTCAACCAAGTTTTCCTTTTTTTTTATTAATTCTTTTAGTCTTTAGTTTTGTAATTTCTAATCATAAGTTCTTTAATTTTATTTTTCAGAAAAGAAGCATTGAAAGATGTCAAAAATTATAAGAGGAGGAGAGCCACAATAGGAAAGGTAGGTATCTTTTGTGTGGGAATAAAATTTATGATTGTTACATGTGTGTATGGGTGATTTTAATGTGTATTGTGTGAATGTACATGTTGTGCACCCTGCTACGCACCCACGCGACCTGGTCAAGCAAAAAGAAAAAAATAAAACCTTAAAACCAAGTACAGCCCCACTTTCACGCACGACCATGCCTGATTGCATATGTGCTAGTCGAAATTTTTTTGCTTAGGCATGTTTGCGCCATTTTCGCACATGGCCGTGCTACTTGACATAGTCTGAGAATGCACCAATCAGGCAGGGCCGTGCCACTTTCACGCACGGCCGTGCCGCCTGATTGTTATCACCATCTGAATTATTTTCTAATTTTCATGTATTGAGGAAATTGCATATTTTAAGTGTAGGAAGGAAAAATAAAATTTTTCAAATAAAATTTTGTTATTTTATTTTTAATGTTATTTAAGTGTTTTTAATTTTAATTTCCTTATTCTAGTAGGATAGTGGTTTTTATCTTTCAATAAAATTTATCTTTTCAATAAAGGATTAGGAGATAGGTTATTTAGTCCTTGTAAAATTCTTATTTTGTTCTTCTATTTATAGGCATAGGATTATTTTAATTCTCAAAAGTTCTACATTCTCTACACTTTTCTTTTATTCAAATTCTTTACATCTATATTCTCTACAATTATTCTTCTTGCTACCTAATGAGTTCAAATAGCATGTCTAGCAATAGCCGAAGGACCAATGCAAAAGAGAAGGCACCAATGGAGATAAGACCTAAGCCAATGGATTTTAAAGATAAGTATGATGCCTTTTTCCCTATTCTCTTGGATGAAGAAGGTAAGAGATTCTGTTCTCTTAGCAAAAGAAATATATGCATGCCTAAATATTTTGATGATGAAGCCTTGAAAGAAATTGGAATGCATGATTTTGTGAATGTTTTGTGCAAAAAGTTAGGCTAGTATAAGTTGAAAACAATACAATATGATGTGTTCTTAGAATTGACCATTGAATTCTACACTACTTTGAAAATCAAAGATGAAGAGCAAAGAATTTTTTCATGTAGATTCTTTGGAAAAGAATATGATTTTGACGATGAACTTATGGCTGAAATTTTTGGCTTTTCTGAAGGAGGTATTTGTCAACCTCCTCCCAAATTCAATATGAATGGGTTTTGGGCTGAAATCACTAAGGGGGATAAGATAAGTAATGGAGATGCAATGGTTAGTGGTTTAATTGATAGTTACTTATGTTTATTGATGCACAAATTCATGGCACACACTATCTTTGGTAGGAATGATAGCACTAAAGTTACACCTGATGAGTTATTTTTAATTTAGTGTATGTATACTAATCGTAGGGTGAATAGTACATATCTTATTTTTTGTACGATGTAGTGTGTTGTGCAGGAATAGAAAACACTAATGTCTATGGGCTACATTATCACGATCCTAGCCATACATTTTATACTAAGGAAGCTTGCCCTTTTTAGCCATTAGAATGTGAGATCTTTGATAAAGATTTTCTGGTTAGAGTTAATGAATAGGGAACATTAGAGGAGGCAGACAATCGAAGATACTATCAGCTGCATCAAACTGCCTTAAGATATGGAGATGTTCCTCTTTTAAAGGTAGTAGAAAATTTTGATGATGTTAGTGAAGAGGAGAAAGAAAATGTTAAACCTCAAATAGCTCATGAGAATGCAAGAGTGAATAAGAAGAATGGTAAGGCCAAAGCAAGGAAAAAGAATAGAGCATCGAAAAGGAAGAGATTTAAGGAAAGTATTGAAAAAATCAAAAAGAAGATAGAAGATATAGCAAATCAAACTGATCAAAGGGTTGGTCATATGATTATAGATGTGATCACCAAATTTAAAGTTTATGAGACTATACGAGATGTAAGGATGGATAATTTAATGGCAAAAGTAGAGGAGCTGAAATAATTGATCTCTCAAAACAAAGGAACTAAGGCATCAACGGAGCCATCTATTGAGATCATAGTTCTAGAGACCTCATCTTCGAATGCATCCGACTAGGGAAGATTTCTTTCCCTTTTATGTTTATGTTTTTGTTTGTCTTTGCATTTTAGTTGTTGTTGCATGAATAAAAGACCTTTCACTTGAGTTTTTGAGCCTATTTTTATTAAGAGTTAGTGTCATTAGGTGTGTTTTTCTTGAGTAAGTATGTTAATCTCTTTTTAATGCTTTGTTTTGACTATTAAGTTAGAGGAATAATTTGTGATTAAGGATTTTTAAATTTTAATGAACTTAATGCTTACTCCTTCATTGAGTGATTGAACTAGGATGCTTGATAGTTGAGAAAGATATTTGTGGGGATTTAAATATTTCATGTAGTTCATATATGTATAGGTACTTTATTATTTAAAATAAATAAATAAATTCCTTAAGCGAGATGGAGCGTAAAACGCACTCGTACATGTACTCCAATGCTCTATAAAGGGTATGAGTATTCAAAGGACTTTATTGAGGTATCCACATTGAGTAATATGGAAAGGTGGGGGATACTACAATAAGGAATTTATAAGGAATAAATTATGTTCCTTTTAAGTATTACTAATGGAAAGAACTACTTGAGTGTTAGTGTTTCATGCCTACTTTCATTTTTCTTGGTTGTTAATCATACTTTTTTATGAATTCAATGAGGGAGTTTGCTTTTCACTTGGTAATTATTATGTTCTTGGTTATGAGTTATTGCTTTAATTTTTAGTTTATTAAAGAGAGATTAAAATGGTTCCTCAAGTTAAAAACTACTTATGATGTTAGTTCTTTATATAAATATTTTGTTCTCTTATTTTTGCTTGAGGACAAGAAAAGGCTTAAGTGCAGGGAAATTTGATGAGTGTGAAAAATACTTATTGTAAGCACTCTATTTTATTGCATATTAGGTTTAGTAGTTGCATGATTAGTTAGTTTTTAGTTAATTTATTTAGTTTTGTTATTTTGTTTTAATTATTAGGATTTATTTATTTTTAGATATTTTCTGTTAAGTTTTATTTTGTAGGATATATTGGGATGAAGATTGGATCAATTCTTAAAGTTTGGATGAGCTTAGGACTCAAGAAGAGGAGCTATCTGTATTGGGATTGTGCATGGCCGTGCTTAATTAATGCATGGATGTGCCTGAGTGTAATTTATGAAGGAATTCAGGGGTGCACAACTGTGCAAGAATTGTGCATAGCCGTGCAAGAATCGTGCACGGCCGTGCCTAACTATAGGATAGGAGGAGCCATTTTCTTACGCAACCATACCATTTTCTTGTACACCCATACCTGACTGATGTGGTAGCCAACGAAATGAGAAGTTTAAGCTGAAGAATAGATATAATTGAGCTCATCTTTTAATCTTTTGATTAGATAGAGTTTAAAAGGTTTTAGGAGACCTTTCTTACTAGGAAACTAGGTCTTTAAATAGAACCATTTGTTTTTCATTTAGGGTTGTTCTTATTTTTGTTTTGGTGGCTGGAATTTTATTTCTTTTCAGAATACATTTTCATTCTGTTTTGTTTTAGTTCATAGTAGAGGAGATACTTAGCTTTAAGTTAGAAGAGCGAGGCTTCCTTACATTATTTGAAAGGGGATTTTTCTTGTATCAACTCTATTATTTATTCATTATGTTTAGAATTGTTTTTATTTCTCCATTGTTTTCTTTTCTTTCTAATATGAGTGGCTAGATTCCTTTTTAGGGTTCTTATTCTGAATTGACCATATGCTTATTGTGATTCATGTTAGGTTGCTAGATTTAATTCATTAGTTATTATTGTGCTTAATGTCATTTTAGTCTTGATCATCCTAAGATTGAATTAATACTATAGGCTTAATCGAGAGATAAGTTTTGTAGGATTAGGCAATGACCTATTAATTGCTTAATTAGTTGAGAGACATTTAAGGTTGTGTTTAAAATTAGATTTAAAAGATATTAGGTTAGTAAGAGCCAGTAAACTTAGTGTGAATTAATTTCCAATTAATCATAGATTTATCTGAGAGAAAAATCTATAGAATTTAAGATCCCTTCGAAATGAATTAGAAATAGCATAGACCTAGTTGGTTAATCAATCTTTTAAACTGTTCTAATTAAGAATAAGAATTCTAGCTTTTATCATTTGTTTGAATTTGAGTTTTTCTTTATTTTGATTTAGTTCTTAAAGAATCCAAACTTTATTTCGATATCTAAACAGATAAATATAATTAATATTTCAGTATTCAATTTACAATCTCTGTGGGATGATATCTTTATTACTACTTGATACGATTCTGTGTACTTGTAGATTTGTACTCATCATCTGTGTTGTACCCTCTACCTCTTTCTCTTTTTCTAACCGAGATAGATGATCTGCCATAATTCCTCTGAGTCCTTTTTGTCCTTAATTTTAATGTCAAATTCCTGCAACAATAAAACCTATCTCATTAGTCTTGGTTTGGCATCCTTCTTAGTTAAAAGTTGTCGAATGGCAGAATGGTCAGTGTAGATGATAGTTTTCAATCCAATGATGTAGGAATGAAATTTATCTATAGCAAAAACCACTGCCAACATCTCCTTTTCAGTGGTGGTGTAGTTGAGTTGAGCATCAGAGAGTATTCTACTAGCATAGTAGATCATATGCAAGCGATTGTCCTTCCGTTGTCCCAACACAACTCCAATAGCAAAGTCGCTTGCATCACATATGATCTCAAATGGCAGAGACTAATCCGATGGTGTGATTATGGGTGTCGATACCAATTGTAACACCCACCTTTTTGAAAACGTAATCCCGTCATAATGCCTTATCTTTTATGCATAGTAGAGTAGTAGATTCAATTTAAGTATGGGTATGTGCATGTATTGTATAGAGAGGGACCTAATCGAAAGATAAGTTGGGACTAAATTATCACAATAGAAAGTTGTGGATTATTATGTAATAATCCTAGTTCATTAAGGGGCTTAAATGGTATTGTGATGATATTTGGTATATTTATTAAGAGTATTATTATTATTTTATAATTAGTGATAAATATGTATTTATTGGTATGGTTGCGCATTTAATTAGAGAAGACTTTAGGGGTAGGCAAATGGAAGGCTTTGATTGGTGGAGATGTTGTGTGTGTATATGTGTATGTATGTGTACAAATTTTGAGTAAGAAGAGAAGAAGAGTGAATTTGAGAGGCTTTGGGAGATTTTGATAATTATTTACTCATCTAGCAGTAATTTTGAGGAGCTATAGGAGATTCATAAGTTGTTGAAGCATTATTTTGGTAGGCTATGCATTTATTTTTGGTTAATTGAGTTAGGTTTTGATGTTATTAAATTCGTATTATGTTTTCCATTTACATCAGTCCTAGTATTTTTACCATATCTTGAGTTCTAAAGCTCTGATTTGAGCATGGTTAGATACTCTAGAAACTTCAAAGAGTTCCCTGCAACTTTTGTGTTTTGAGCCTGAGCTGAATTTACTATTAAGGTTTTTTGGTAAGGCTCGACATTTTCTTGCTATAGCTGTCAGCCCTGTTCTACCCGTTTTCAATCAAAAATCCATAATTAATTCTACACTTGTCTAAATTGAGTAATTCTAATTGAAATTGATAGTAGACTCGTAGATCTAACCGCATTAGGAGTTTCATGGTCATTTGACTCATGTATGCATCATTTGGTTATATTGAGTCTTGAGCATTAGATTGCACCTAGTTGAGATTGGGTGCAAGTTCAATGTTTATTATATGAGAATGATGAATGATTATGTATAGGAGTTAATAAAGAGAAAGGGAGCACGTAGAATTAAAAGAAAGACTTTGTTAAGGTTAGAAGCAATTGGAGGTAAGTAATTACTATTATATATTGTGTACATATGTTAAAACCTTGTGGATATAATTATGTATTCCTTTAATGAAATTAAAGTATGTATGGACTAGTGAGTATAATGTGGAATGAGTTTCCACCCTATTGTGTATTGATAATGTGAGGTTTTATTGGAAATGTTGATGTTGGTAGAAGTTGATATGTGTGTGTTGTATAGTGGATATTATAATTGGTTGTATGATTGTTAAAAATATGAGCATGGATGAAATGGTGATGATAGATTGTTATAATGCTCTATTAATATGCAATGGAATTGAATTGTGTTGTGTTGTGATTCACACGAAAGTGTAATGTGTGAGGAAAGTGAGCAATTGTGTTAATGTGTGATAGTGGGAACTGAGCCGGTTAGATAGTCTCTACTGATTATATGTGATGGGCAAGCTGAGCCGAGCGTATAGCTACCCATATTAATATGTGTTAAGTAAGACTGAGCCAAGCGGATAGTTTTACTAAATGGCCATTTGAGTGAGATTGAAATTGTGAAAAATATAGCCAATGAGGCTAAGTGTGAGGTTTTTGTATGAGGAAAGGTCCAGCCGGAAGCTAACTAATGTGTTGAATGTATATGCTTTAAATTTACACTTTTGAATGAGATGAACTGTGTGAATGTGATATTGAAGTGTTAAATTATGAATACAGGTGTATTAATTGTGTGAATGATTGAGAATTATATATGAGTGAATGAATTGGTGATGTTAGGTATGTTTTTAAAGCGCTTTTAAATTGGTATTTTATTATAAGATTGAGGACATGGGTCGAGACATGGGAGTGTCTCAGACCGTGTGACAGGACACATCTTGCTTTGGGATAAGACATAGCTGTGTATAAATCTATATTTTTTTACCCGAGAGCTACACGGGCATGTCACTAGCCGTGTATGAATTTATGTAAATATGTATTTTGACCCGAGAGCTACATGGGATAGAACATGGGCATGTTTATGGCCGTATATGAATTTCTGTAATTGTGTATTTTGGACCGAGGGCTACACATGATAGAACACAAGCATGTTCATAGCCGTGTATGAATATGAGTTTTGGGACCGAAGTGAACACGGGCATGTCCCAGATTGTGTCTTGGCTACCCGAGGAGAGATACGCCTATGTAGATCAAATTTCATTTATTTAATTATTTCTTACTAATTAGTTCTTGAGAAGTGGGTAGTATATCAATGTATTAGTAATTACTTACTGATTTGCAAGCTCACCCCTTTGCATTTATGTTTTTCAGGACTTGTTTAGTGGAAAGCTTGTATCTGAGTCTTTAGGTGGGCCGAAGCAAGTTTGGTGTATCTGACCTTCATCCTTCATATGCATTTTGTTATTTTTGTGTAATGACACTGTGTATAAGTTGTTCATATGTAAATATTATGTGTGTAATGTTAATCACTATTTGTTTATATGGGTATTTATCTTTATAAAGGTACACTGTGGAAAATTTTCTTTATGATTGCGTGTATGACTATTTATGGCCATGGGTATAGTGGTTTGGCCATATGTATGGTTATATTTTTGGGCGTCACACTAATGCCTTATTTAACCTATCAAAAGCACTCAAACACACATCATCAATGACAAAAGGTACATCCTTAATCAACAAATTAGTTAGAGGTTTAGTAGTTAAAGAAAATTCCTTAATAAAATGACGGTAAATACCGGTATGCACTAGAAAACCTCTAACTCCTTTGAGTGATATAGGTGGTGGCAACTTCTCTATAATCTCTATTTTGGTCCGATCCACTTCGATTCCCTTGCTCAAAATTTTGTGGCCTAAGACTATCCCCTCATCTACCATAAAATGGCATTTCTCCCAATTAAGCATGAGGTTAGTCTCTTCACAACGCTTTAATACCATGTCAAGGTTAGCTAAATACAAATTGAAAGAACTTCCAAAAGCAAAGAAATCCTCCATAAACACTTCCATAATGTCCTCATTTAAGTCAGAAAATAATGTCATCATGCAATGTTGAAAAGTGGTGGGTGCATTACACAAACCAAAAGGCATACGCCTATACGTAAATGTGCCATAAGGACATATAAATGTGGTTTTCTTTTAGTCCTCAGGATAGATAAAATATAGTTATAACCTGAGTAAGCATCAAGAAAATAATAAAATGTATAGCCTACTATTCTCTCTAGCATTTGATCAATAAAAGGAATGGGAAAGTGATCATTCCTAGTGGCATTATTCAACTTTCTATAATCGATACACACTCTCCATCCATCTACCACTCTCTTAGAAATTAGCTACCCTCATCATTCTTTACTATAGTCATCCCACTCTTCTTTGGTACATATTGCACTGGGCTAACCCACTCACTATCGGAAATAGGATATATAATTCCTGCATTTAGAAGCTTAACTATTTCCTTTTTCACTACCTCTTTCATATTTGGGTTTAGTGTCCTTCGCCTCTCAGCTATTGGTTTGTATCCCTCCTCTATATGTATCCTATACATGATAATAGAGAGTCTAATTCCCTTTATGTCTGAAATCTACCACCCCAATGATCTAACCCTCTTCCTCACTACCTCACACACCTTTCTTTCTTGCTTAACATCTAATTTATTAGATATGATAATAGGTAGTGTATTATTCTCACCTGAGAATGAATATCTCAAGGGATTAGGCAATGGTTTGAGTTCTAGTTTAGGTGGTTTTTTAATAGATGTAGGTGTGGGATTATCACTTCTAACTAAGAGATCAGGTTTGATGAATATGGTCTCATCCTCATCCTTAGTGTTAATAGCTTTTCACTCTTCATCATCACTATTATGGAGTGAAAAATTTTCCTACATAACACAATCATCTATTGACACTATTTTCATACATGCTTCATCATCTAAGGGATATTTCAAGAGTTTATACGTGATAAATTCAACACTCTCATTCCCTACCCTTAGTGTAAGCTTACCTTCATACACATCAATTAAGGTCCTACCAGTATTAAGGAATGGTCTACCTAAAGTCAATGGACAATGCCTATCCTCTTTAAAATCTAAGATCACAAAGTCAACAGGAAAGATAAACCTGTCTACTTTGATGAGCACATCTTCTACTACTCCATATGGATTTTTAATTGAGTGATATGCCAATTGCAATGTCATGTTGGTTGCTTTGACGTCTCCTAATCTGAGTTTTCTAAAAATTGACAAAGGCATCAAGTTAATACTTATAACACCCGTATTTTCATATGCACTGTTCATGCATAGTATTTTCATGTCATGGAAATTAGAGTTATGAGTTGCATTTAAGTGGGGCATGTGCATATTGGTAGAGAGGGTTATATTTGTAAGATAAGTTTTGGACTTATTTGTCAAATTAGAAAGTTGAGGGTTAGTGGGAAATTAGTCAAGTTCCTTAAGGGTGTGTAGAGATTTAATGGAGATAATTATTGATAGTTATCTAATTTCCTATTAATATATTCTTTTATTAGATTAAGCTTTTTATTAATGGACATAGAGGGGAAAATGGTATATTTTAATTGGTGTATATTTTTTTGTGTATATGTGGATTGTGTATAAAATAGAGTGTGAGTATGTTAATGGAGAGGGGTGTAAATGTCAAGGAAGTAATGGAGTGAGTTGTAA
>CATIWO010315134.1:0-10032 GCA_949673435.1 Macaranga tanarius
TCACTCTCTCTCTCTGAACGTGCCCAACTTTTCATTTCAACATTTTCCATGGTCTGTATTAGATGTTAGATGCACTAGTTATCCTGTTGTAATTGTTTTAAATTTGGTAATTTTGTATTAATAATAATGGGAGGGGAAAAACCACTAGGTGATGAAAAAACCCCTCCCTAGAACTAAAACAAGATTACAATAACAAGAAACAGCAGAAGGGCAAAGCAGCTACAAAGTCTATTGAACCTAACCTAGCTTGTCATTCTTAATAGATTTCTTCTTTGATATCAGGACAGCACCAGGTACAGTGCTGGGAGGGGTGCACACATTAACCTGAAACGTGCAGAACGAGCTCGAATTACTGTTAACAAAATTCCAGGTATTGTTTTCTTCCATGATGTTAATCGTCAATACTATCTTCCAGAGCTAATAGTTATAGCCTTTCCAGCAATGGTTGACAATTTGATAAACAAAACGCTTGCATGGGAAGAAGAAAAAAGGATGTTATTCCTCTATGATGGGGTGAGCTGTTTATTGTAGTGCTGAGTTCTTTGCAGTTTTATTTTCCATGCCTTCTTTCCAGCATAAATTCATATCTTGATGTTACTTGCAGGTTAGATTGGTGTCAATTTTGGATGATTACAAACTGGCTAGACAACAGAGAGAAGAGGAGAAAAAGAGATACAGGGTAAATAAGGAGACTAAGTTTCACTGATGTAGAATTCCTTGTTTCACATGGTAGATTTTGCAAATGAAAGAAAGATGAGAACTGGTTTCTTCTTTAATTTCAACCTTTACTGTGACAAATGTTACAAGGAAAAAAGCAGCTGTTTAGAATAATAGTACAATATGTTGTTACCTGTACAAATGATCCAAAATTGTATGCTGCTGTCTATTGGTGCTAATATTCGATTCTGCACAGGACCAGAAGAAACTCCAAGATCTGCTACTCACAGAGAAGGAGCTAATGTATGGTTCTAAACCCAGTCCAAGGAAAACTAACAGCTTTAGAAAACTGAATGGTTATCGTGCAAATGGAAATGGTTCCATGACTCCAACACCTCGTCGGAACTCAGTTGGTGGTGCAACTCCTGAGCTCCTCACACCCCGGTCTTATGCTGGACGTCAAAATGGATACTTCAAGGAAATGAAAAGGTTGTCTACAGCACCATTGAACTTTGTAGCCATATCAAAGGAAGAAACAATGTCATTTGCTTCTGTTTGTGGTTCTGAGCCTGGCTCTCCTCCTCAGGGTTAAGTTCAGAAGAAATGTGAATGGTATGTCTGGCTTAATGTTAATTTGTGTTTCTTTTTGTTCATGTGCTAGAAATGACAAGGTTGATGTGTTGCAACAGGTGACAATGCAGAAGTTACTCATCACTTCAATTTAAAGCAGTGGAAGCTTGTGAATATCAAACAGATGTACACTAGTGTATGATTGTGATTTCTTAGGAGAACAAGAAGAGCGGCTAATGACACATGCAGTTGGATGCTATTTGCTTCAAAGATTATCAGCTTCTGGAAGGGGGTCAAAACCCTGGTAGATAATAGTTTCGAAGTATTTGTTAACCTCAAGTCTTGTTTCACAGTATAGAGGAAAACAATATGGTAGTCTCATAGTAGTAGTACACTGACCATGCGTTTTTGTGGTTTTCGCTAGTGATTTGCTTATCTGTGTATATAGTGTACTCCATTATGTTGGGTTGTCATGTAGAAGCTTGGTATATTTGGAGATGCATATTGTAGGTTCTTTGTGATGCTATACTTAACATGGAATAAATGTCTTTCGATCTATTAAGCTTCTTCAGTTAGCCGGTTGCTTAAGTTGAAAATTTTGTGACAAGTTTGTAATTACATCTTCTAATGGTTTTCAGTTATTTATACCTGCAGTCTGATTGGCCAGGTAGCGACGTGCTGTGAGCTGGTGGGGCTTGAGCAGTCTCTAGGACTGACTGAGGTTCCCTGTTTATAGTTCCATACTCCGGTCAGAACACAAGAGACAAGTAGATTAGGACTTTTGATGTTGCCGATAATTAGTAGTTATATATATTTATATATTATACATCAGCAAGTGCAGAGTAACATTGATGCCCTTTGTGAACATTTATGCAACAGCTTAACTTTCTTTCTTATGTGCTTCAACAGTATAGTTAAAGAACTAGCAAAACAAGTAGACTTATAGTGACTATGGTAGAGAAGGTGAGATTATGATCTCGTGCTCACACCGGCTGCAGAGAAATATATGAGGAATTTCTTGATGATTCGGGATCCGAACGCATCTGGTGTGCTGCCAAACCTCACAGATGTCACATGATACCATCCTTTCACCATCATCATCTTTGGTTCCACAGGCACAATCAACAACTCTGTTTTTAAGACCACTTTCGTGCATCAACTCTTTGATTGCTCCTCTCTCGTTGTTGCTACCCTCGAGCACGACTTTCTGACCCACTTCAATTTTTCCAGAAACTAGATCAGTGCCTTTGGCATTCAAGTTCAGTATCGACTCAGCGATGAAACCTCTCAATCCCCAGTACAATTCACTGAAATTCCTTTCCACTTCTTGCTTAAGTTCATCAAAGGTAGCATTGGCTTTCAATGTGATACACTCAAACGGTGGCATCATCATTGCCTTATTTATCCCATCATTAGGTGCTTCATAGTTTCTCAAGACGACCGAACAGTATAGGTTCAATTTCCCTCCTAGGCCTAATTCAACTCTAGAAGGCAACTCCATGTGGTAATCTTTGGCAAGAAATTTAGTGTCAAGAATTATTCTTGCAGCTGCTTGTATTGCAGAAAAAATCCCCAAGTTGAGAGCCTGCTTTTGGTCTTTCAGAATGTACTTGTAGAAATAGTACACATCCTTCATTACTTGAGATTTTGTTACCTTGTATCTACCCTTTACTTTAGGATTGTTGCTGCTTAAGCTTTCTTGGGCAGGAAATACATTTGAGACATCTTCCAAGCAGTACTCCAAAACCTTAGTAACGGGATTCAAGCTTCGACGAACTAAATAGTTTCCAACTATACGATTTCCTAGTGACTTAAGCACAAAATCTAGCAACCCCGTGTCACCAATATATGCACGAGCAGCATCCCTAACTTCTTGCCTTGAAACCCACCTGAAGTCAGCTCTTTTCAAGGCCTCAATAATCACTCGAGTCGCCATTTCGATTCGCTTCGGAGACCATCTACAAGTAGGTTCCATGGCAATCCCTGTGGTATAGGAATCAATAAAATTTTCTTCAGGAAGGCGAGCTTTAAGCTCGAACATGAAGTGAAAAAGGTCACCGAGTGTTGGCAAGGAATAGTCCGAAAGCGTTTGGTACCTAGACATAATGCCTGAAAGATCATGATTAAAATTGGCAAGATAATGTAGTAGCACACACAAGGGCATGCCTTGGATTGTTCCTATGGCTTTTTGGTAGACAGGTTGTGTGACACCAAAGCTTCCACGCTCAAACTTGTAACCCCACTGCCCGAACCAAGGCTCTCCATATGCAATGCCATGGAGCAGCCTCAGCTCCATGCTTCTCTTCAGCGAAATGTCGTTTAAACTCACTTTCCTGCAAATCAAACACGAATACATATGGCATGAGAAAGTATTCAAGGAAGTGGCTCGAGCTAGGAGTGGCTAACCTTGCTCTTAATCCAGTGCACAAACGATCCCAGAACTCCATGATCTGCCGTCCAGCCAAATTGGAACCAGCTTCCATACCATTAACACACAGCAAATGGCCAAAGCCATTAGAGTGAAAGACACCGTGCATAATATGGCCCTGAAAGTCCACTATATTGTACTTACCCTTCATTGAAATTTCACCATCAAAGTTGCCTTCACCATTCAAGAAAGAAATGACTGAGTCCTTGGAGGGCAGCACAAAGTGATAATTCTTGCTGCAAATCAGATGGTGTCCCCAGCCTGAACTACACAAGATATCTATTAACATGTTTATATGATAAAAACTGCAATTTCATGAAACTACTACAAAGATTACAGTGTACCAATTGCATACCTACCAATTATGTCTCTGATACAAAAATATGAACTTGGATTTGTTTATAGGGCAGGAACATGTTATGAAACACACACATATAAATATGTTTTTTTAACTATGTTAATTTAGAGGACGTGCATGCAAGTTTTTATTAATTTTTTTTATCAGAATTTAATTTATCTAATTATTGAAAGATGGTATATTTTTTTTTACTAATATAAGTTTATTTTATCAACTTTTTTAGTTAATTCAAGTTCTACATTAATGGAACTATAATGCAAAAAATGATCTTGTATTATTTTCTCTTACACCTAACATAGTCAAATTATCTGAGGAAGATGCAAAAGAAAATGAATGCATTGCAAGAAGAGTCAAGACTTCACCAACATAAAGGCAATGCTTGCAATGGTGATCAAGAGAAGCATCAATTGGCTCTTCAATGACAAATAACAAGATATGAAGAGGAGGGTGGCAGCTAACTTCAAGCTGAAAAGACCAACTTGGGATTCCACTACAGATATTACGCTCAGAGTACCCAAATTCAAGAAGTGCTTGAACATTTTCTCTAAATGACCCATCAAACTCAACTGGGTACCCATGTTCACCAAAACTCTTGAACCTAAACACCTTATCCCCTCTTTTTCTTTTCTTGCACCCTGTTAAAAGGTCCAAATGTGACATAATGACACCCAAAAAAATGGAAGATACCCAACACAAAGAAAGAAAGCAAAGGAAAGATTAAGATGGGCATGAAGAAAAGTTTAATAATTAGTAGAATTTCAAGAGCTAGAGGTAAGGGACATAGAGGACATGCATGCTTATTACCTTATACATATAGCATTAGCAAGCACTGCTTGTTCACACACTTAGTGCCTATAAATAAAATTGGAGAGGACACAAAAGAGCATACATATATATATTTATAAGCTTTAATCAAATTGAGCTAAGAGATTGCTCACTATGTGCATGATTTTGTTTAAAATTAGAGTTCCATGCAAATCTATCGCGATGCATGCAGTATTGTTCTTAGTTTGAAGTAAACAAATGGTAACATGCTTTTCATCATGCTATTTTCTGACCATTAGAATTGGTTTCTGCTCCGGCAAATTCTATGGTCAGCTGGGAAATGTTGATCTTATAATTAGTAGTTTCATATGTGGACAAACATAAATGCAACATTTCTTGCTCAACTACTCTGACTATTTGATTTTATGTATTCATTAACTTCCATTACATGACAACTTGCTTCCACATTTTCTTTAACTATTAAAAACTGGTATGAAAGGAAGCGCCATATCAATCAATGTGTTTCAATAATAAGGCTTATGAATAAAAAAAAATTAATTTTGCAATTTGAGGTCATTTCTATCTAATTTTAACAAGTTTATTTTCATTTGGTTAATTTTCAATAAATTTAACATAATCAATAAAAAAAACGACTTGATTGAATTTCCAACCTAGCCTGCATAAATAAGATAAAGGGCCCATGTTGCCTGAATTCAAGCAACAGGAATAGTTTTATGAATTTTGAGAAACAGGCCATTTGCAATGGACAAGTAGTCAGCTTGAAACAATATGTAAAACAATTTTTACTAAAGTGAATGAAAGCTGATGTGCAAATGGTGTGTTTTGAAATGAGTTGTGGACTTCCTTAATGATATTAACTTAGATAGGACCAGAAAAATCAAATACGTTATTCACCATGTATAGATTGCCCTTAGTTACATGCACATAGAGGGATAATTCCTGTAACCTTTATGGGGCTTTGAAGAAAAGGCATGGACTCTTCTAGGGAAAGCCTCAAATTTGCCTCCAATACAGACTCTACACATTCATTGAAGACTCTACATGTATGCACATCAAACCTCCCAGCCCTTGTGAACACTTTGAAAAAGCATCAAGATTTGATTTTTGTGATTTTGAAGAGAAGTAAATAAATGTCTTCGCATATTGGGACTATTTGAAGTTGATCTTCTTCAATTCAAGAACCTTGCGCCAATGGAAATGAGGCCTAGACCAAATCGTCTAAGTGAAGACCCTAGAATTCATGTTCAAATCCTACGAAGTATTAATTAAGCACATTATATGCTTGCCAAGCTTCTCCCTAAATATATATAGATATATATTTATTTGTAATGTATTATAATAATTAGTTGTTATAGTTAGTAATAGATAGAAATAGTTAATCAAGTTTGGTAAGTCTTTTATTACAGGATTGTATCGACAAAAAAAAACCTTGGGCCAATTTATCTCGCATAAGAAGCCATATAAGAGCCCCAAAAAAAAAAAAAGTTCTTAATCTCCATTATGACTTAATTCTCAAATTTTGTATTTTTCAAGTAGGGATGAGCACGGGTCGGAGAAATTCGGAAAAAAAATCTCTAGTACCGTACCAAATTTCGAAAATTTTAAAAATAAAATCTCCAGTACCAGTACTATTTTTTGGTACAGTTCGGTATTGGAATACTGTGTCATACAGGTTTTTCGGTATGGGAATTCGGTACTTTCGGAACGGATCGGTATGGTTCGGTACGGTTTGGAAATTCGGAAATTTATATTATTGATTAAATTTATATTTATTAGCAACAATTAAATAAAAAAAAATTTACTTTAGAACCCATTACAAAAAAACAATGAATAATACTAACTAATAAATAAATTAATAAACTTGAATTAAAATGTTACAAGTATATATATATATATATATATATATATAAAAGGAAAGGAAACTTTCATTACATATAATTTAACATTTTAACTATCATTTTATAGTTACTCACTGATAATAGATAAATATTACTAACTGATAATCTATGGTTAACAATAAATGTTTTTTTTTTTTTAAAGAAGTTCAATATATAAAAGAGTGGACTAGAATAATTCATTTCATATTCAGTTAGAGATTGGTTGACAATAAATTTTCACTGTCTTTTATGGTTAGTGACATGGATTTGGATTGAATACTTATCTTTGGAGTTACCATTTGAATGTTATGGAATTGGCACAATAAGGAGCTTTTCGATACACATGAAAATGATTTATAACCTAATAGTACTAATAATAATTATTAGAGTAAAAAAAAATCGACAATATACATGTAGGTCCTATGACCTCAAAATCAATGTGTAGAAAAAGAGATAAGTGAGAATCAATGTCTTTTAACTGCTAAGAAAATATTAAATAATTTTATTGTTGATATATAATTTTTATAATAGAAATCAATAATTTCATTATATATATAAAATTTTTACTAAAGTTACTAACTTTAATTGTATTATATAATATTTATTTAAAGTTGTACTTGATATTAACTGTAACATCCGTGTCCTTGAACCAGATTAATTTAAGTTAATAATAATTAAGGATTTATTTAATTATATTAAATTGATGTGGATTTGAGTGATGATTATTATATTGGTAAGAATTAAATAATGTATAAATAAGGAATTATATTAAAGGGAGATGGAAGGATGAAATTGAAAAGAAATTATGGATGTAATTGAAACAAATGAAAGTAAATGAAGTTAGGAGGAAAAGAAGAAAAGATGAGGGATTAAAGTGGAAAGAAAATAGAGGAGTTGTTAGTTCTGCAGAGAAAGGAATGGTTATGTACGGGGAAAAAAGAAGAAGAATAAGAAAAAAAAAGGAAAGAAAGAAAGAAGAGAGAAATGAGAAGAGGAAAAGAGAAGCTCTGGAAATCAAATCCGGATATCAGCAAGGAAAACAACAAATCTAGTGGGAGAAATCAGTAAGTGGTTCTAACTTGTTGTTGGTTTTAATTCAAGTTTGATTTTGAGCCATTTTTGTGTATAAATGTTAGGGTTTGAAGTTTTTCTTTAGATCTAAGTAGTTCTAAGCATGCTTGATAATGTTTGGAAGTTATATACATGTTATATGAGCATTTGGTAAAGTTAATTTGAGTTTTGGATCAAAATTTTGCAAAATTTCAATTTGAATTTTATGTTCCAGAAGTACAGAAGCGTACGCCTGATCGAACAGGTGTACGTCTGCTCACTGAGAAGGTGGGCGCCTTTGTGGCTGAGACGGATGTCTCGGTACCCTGTTTCACGACTGTTTAGTTAAAACTTGAATTTTGAATAGTTGAGATGTGCAACATGCTTAAGGAGGACCTAACTTTCGGCACCGGTTGAGTTACGGGGTTCATTATATGTCAAATCAAAGCTGACTCAGAGATCTATAAGGCTATCATTAGGAAACCTGACGAATACCATTTTGATGTCCAAATTTGATCATTTAGGCCTCCGTTTGAGTCTTCAAAGTTTTAGTTATGTTTATAGTCTTAAGTATATATGACACTAAGAGTTAGAAATTGCATGTATGAGACATGGCAGATTTAGGTAGTTGTGTATAGTCATAGCCTACGGTCGAATACACATACTACTATATAAGTGTAAATCCATGTAGGGAATATGGTAGGATTGATAAGTGTGTATAGTCGTGGCCTGGGAACGAATACATATGTTACCATGTAGATGTGGTTGGTAAATGTGTATAGTCGTTGCTTGGGGCCGAATACATATGTTACTATATAAATGCGAGATGGTAAATATATATGGTCATTGCCTGGGGCCGGATACATACATTACTATATATGGGTATATCCGATACTTGGGGCCGGATACATATGGTAAGTGTGCATAGCCGATGCCTGGGGCTGGATGCATATGTTATCTTACGAATTTACGATGGTAAGTGTATGGCCATTGCCAAGGGTCGGGTACACGTTACCTCAAATACAAGTTAAAAATATGCATAACTGTTACCAGAGGCCGGGTGCATATTATACTCGAGATATATGTATAGCTGATGCCTGGGGCCAGATATATATATATATATATATATTAAGTTAGTTGAACATTCGAGTTATCATTGGCTTAAGTGCTGATCACACTTAAGCAGCACTATCGTAGTCAGTTGTGTATTGATTCATATCATGTGAAATTTAGTAGATTATGAATCGTAGTATGGTGGAGATTATGGTATCATGGATAGTGTGTACTTTGACGATACTTTTATTATGATGTTTTAGGTGTATTATCCAAGTGTGCTTATTTAATTTTATTAGGCTTTTAATATATTTTTAAAATTAGGGAAGATTCATTTATGATTGAGATTAGGAAATTAAAGGTATAGGGCGAGTTGATTCACTTTGTTTGGTAAACTTATTTGTGAAATTATGTGATTTTCGAGCCTCTATTGCTTTTATAAAAGAAAAAGGGAATTACTATGGTCAATGATTTAAGAAAGTACTTTTCTGCATTTATAATTCGAATATTTGAATTATTTAAAGTTAAAAAGATATTTTAAATTCAGTTGATTATTATTAACGAAATTGAATGGAAATATTCTTTAGTGATTTTCTCATGATAAAATTTCAAGTATATTTTATCCACTCATTGGGTAATTTCAGTACGAAATTACTCACACTCTTTTATTTTAAAAATTTCAGTATGGGTGTTTAATATCTGCTTAGCTAGTAGCTGAGAGATGACATTGTAGTGGACCACACTGATCAAGAAGATGGCTAAGATGGAGAATTCTAGAAATATTAGAAAATGACATTTGTAATTATTTTGTAATATTATGTAAAACTCAAGTTGTATACAGAGATGTATTTATAGTATAATGGCTCTAAGGTTTATAATTATAATTGTGTAGATAAAGAGTATATACAGAGGTACTTTAGTGAGCCAATTGATATTTGAATAAATTCTTGTATAAATGGTTTATTCCTAATTAAGTTTGGTATTTACATCTTGTGATATTATTGTTAAGAGATTCTTCTTATTTTAGAAGAGATCCTTTACTATCATTAATTCTTTAATTATGTATACTAATGAAGTTGATAGTAGTGAGGGCGTTACATTAACACTACTTTACATCAAAATTATATAATCATATATCATGAATATGTAATTTCTATTATACTTAGTAATTTTAATTTTATTTAATTAATACTTAATATTAAACTAATATTATACATATTTAATTAATCTTATAATTAGACTTAATAAAAAAA
>CATIWO010315148.1:0-27556 GCA_949673435.1 Macaranga tanarius
CTGTATATAAATAATTAGAAACTAGTAAGTAGCTATAGGATGCATCACCTAGCCAAGAACTGTTGTCAATCTGAAATCTGATCATATACTTAAACCATATTTAATTATGAAAGTGGCCATTGATTTATATATATCTGACAATATAGTAGCTAGGGTCATCTCCTCCTCTCATCATAAGTGCAAATAGTGTCCCAAGCTAAGTGAACAGAGACCCTATTTATGATTTTTGAGAGTAATAGTAGTGGTGCATGCTATTGCAGTTGCCATCATTTTTTTTTTTCGTGACTTTATTAACTTTTGGCTTCTGTATATTTGCAGGAATCGGATGGATAGGAGAGAAAGTCAGTTTCAGAATCCTCTTCGATTAAAGATTAAACAACCATATATATATACAGGACAGGAATGACGTCGCAACCCGCTACCTGCTACGCGACAAAAATTTTTTAAAATAAAATTACAATTTGACTCATGTATACAGAGTGTCAATTTATTTTTATTTTTGGGGATATCGCAGGTTTGCGACGCGACAAATAACGTTTTCCATATATATATATATATATATATATAGGTTTTCCTTTTTTTTTTTTTTCAAACCTGTGATCTTTCTGTCAATCAACACATATATTTTGTAATTGTAGCATGTGAAAATTTTCTCCTTCCTTGGAGGTTAAAAGTAGAGATATATGCTTGGGTTACATAACATGAAGTAATATTTTTCACAGAGTTTGAAATGGAGAAAAAAAAATGAAATAAGGAAAATTTGAGAGGAAAATAAATGAGAGAAAGTATTTTTCCTCCTTATTTTGAAGAGAGAAAAAGAGAGCGGAAAGAAAATATATATTATTTTCCTCTTTCCACTGTCTCTCCAAATTGGAGAGAAAATTGAGAAAGAACGAGGAAAATAATACTATTTATTTAAGTTGATAATTTTATCCTTAATTTGTAATAAATATTATTTTTTAGTGAATGGGTATAATAGTAAATATCTCATACACCATTTTTTTTATAATATTTTATCTTCTCAATAAAAAAAGTACAACAACTTTTCTTTCTCTCTATATTATTTTTCTTCAAATCCAAACACAAGAGAGAAAAATGGAGAAAGAAAAATAACATTATTTTCTTTCATATTTTCCTTCATATTTTATTTTCTCCATTTCTAAACATAATGTAAGGGTATTCCCAACAGTTTAGTATAAAACATTTAAAATATATGTTATAAATTTCATCATGTAATATATAAAAACATACAAAAAATTATTTTATTTTTATATATAATAAATTTTATTGGGAGATTGTGTTATAATCAATTATCATATCTATTATATACATTAAATGTTTTATACACTGACCAAAAAAAAAATGTTTTATACATGAGCAGTAAAATATCACATGTATATATACATCACATATTTGGCCATTAGATATAATATGTATTAAATAAAAAAACTCCAAAAAAGGGTCCATATTCAGCACGTAGAATTATTTAACTTTTCTATTAATATTCATAAAAAAATGTCCAACAATTTTATTGATGAACACCAATAAAAACTGCAGCAGTTAATAAAGGCTATGGATGATCGAGTGTAGGTCAAAATGAGATTATATAGATGTAATTTTGCATTAACTTTTCCTAGCTTACCCTATACACATATATAGACTAGTACTACGGCCTTACATCGATCAGAGCTGGGTACTATATGCATGCACGCATGAAAGTGTCATCACTATTTTGCTGCATTACACAACAACAATTTATGGTGGCATTAATTTATTGTTTGTTGATAATGACGATGATGAATCTTTTAATATTTTTTTACTGTAATTATTGAGTACTTCTCCATTATTTCTTCTTATAAAAAGGATCAAATCCCTTATTATGCCCTATTAATCCAGGGGAAGGTGACCCATTATTTATGAATTGCGATATTTAAGTGGATGCATGTATAGCCAGCTACGTACTGCAGCTGCATGCCGATGGATAACGCAGTACATATAGATGTGGACATGTCGAAGTTAAGAGTCCTGAAAGGAACAGCAGAATCGTTTGCAGAGATATAGAGAATCAAGGTCTGAAAGTTTTATCTTTTGAAGAAACACATTTTTTCAAGGAGAATATAATGCCAAGTTGTTGGTTAGTATCTAACTGGCTACCTCTTCTTCAATTATCAAAAGTCAACCAATCCTTTTTTAGATTGTGGAACAAAAACCATAGGATATTCAAATTCAACTGGACTCTTATTAATTTAATTTAATTTAATTTAACTCGGATAAAATTATAAAAATAATAAAAATTTATTAATAATTAATTTAACATTACTACATATATTATTACTTAAATTAAAAAATATCATTTAAATGAAAAATAACTTTTTGCCAATTAATTTTAACAATTATTGATTCTCATTTCAACAGTTATATGTTTGGCAAGAATTTGATATATGAGTCAAGAGTATTTTTAGTATTTTACACGTGAGATATATATAGATAAGTAACAAATATATATTTAATCATAATTATTTATATTTATTATTTATTCATTAGCCAATTGTAATACATTAAAAATAAATAAAAAATTTTCCATTTGCTGATCTTTATTTTGGTGTTCTTGTTGAAAAAACTCATAAATCGTAAATTGTTTTACATAGTATTTAGTTCAATTCTACTTAGTAATTCATTTCATTTTCAAATGAATTCCAAATAAAATTTATTTGCAAATGAATTTTTATTAATAAAATATATTTAGTTTAAATGAATAGTTTAAGGAATTATTTTAAATGAATTTTTGTTATAATGTGTTTGGTATAAATTTAAAGTTCTAGTTAATTTTTAATTGTGGTCAAAATTACTCTTTTAAACAAAAAGATACTTTTGAAAATAAAAATAAGAAAGGATATTTTAATCATTTAGAAATGTACACTTAAAAGTTATGGAATTCATTTAGAAATTCTAACCATTTTGTTAGAATTTGATCTAGTTATAATCAATTCCATAAACTTAAAAAAATTAGAATTACAAATGAATTCTATAACATGTTCAAACACATTATTTAGAATTGCAAATAAATTTCACAAAATTTTATAAAATTTATTTATATCAAAGACACTCTTATACGAATTCTGATTTCATTAATTTGTAAAATTAATTTTTATTTAACTTTAAAAATAATTATTCATGTTATGTAGTTGATAAGTATTTGGATTATGTCTTTTTTAGTAATAAAAAAATTATTTAGCCATTAGATTGTTTTGGCTAATAAAATATAATTAATACATTTATAGAAATGTGAAGAAAATATAGTCATTGTTTTCGGTAAATTGAAATTAAAACAAAATTGATATTTAATTAAAATTTTATTTAAAAATGGTATTTAGAAAATTGGAAAGAAGGTCAATAGGTCTCCTAAATTTAATTAAAAATGTTGGAGATTTTTAATTTCCTACAATCTAAATAGAAATATTTTGAAAATAAACGTTATATCCTCAATTAGATTTATGGCAAGATTTCTGGTCCTTGAAAAATCCATGTCCAAATTCACATGATGCATAATCATGTTCTAATATGAGATTCATATTAATTAACATTTACAATTGTCGATTGTGGGTTACTAATTATTGAGATCATATAGCAAATCCGTTAATGTTTACGAGTATATTATTACATAATTATTATCTCATCAATCTTGCGTAATGGTGCATTATGAATCCACGATGGTCCACAGTTAAAGATTAATTTACATTATTTTAGCAACTAAGGTTACAAACCACATTATATACGTATACTTGTCACACAAGCCAACTTACAAAGGACAACTGTTGAATGCCATTTTTACTATACATAAACTAAATAAATTTGACTTTTTTATCAACTAAAAAAAATTAAAATTGCATAAAATTTGAGAAAAAAATAATTATGAATATGTTTGCATAATTTACTATGATCTATGGCTATGCAACCGTATTCATAATTAAATTTTCTATTTTATGCAATTTTAATTTTTTAGTTAATAGATAAATCAAATGATTTAAATACTATTAAACTGATTTTTTTAAAAATATTAGACAAAAATTAGTTTTATAAATCAATAAAAATAATTCAAATTTTATACTTAATAATATTTTTAAAGAAATGACAACTAAATTACTCTCTGATTGACTATATACGGAAATAATCAATTGAATTTGTTTAGCTGTACCATAATGTTTATTCGGATTATTATTAAATAACTGCATTCAAATGTTTTTGGACATAAGAAGAAATAAACTTTATAATATACCTAACAATTAAAATTGTCACTAAGCTAACACAATACACAGGCCCAATCATTGCCTCCACTACCACCTTTCTCACTATCTTAAGGCCGTCCCTATCCCACCCAATTACGCATTCTTTCACACGCCCTCAGAAGAACAAAAATAATGGAAAATTGAATAACTGAACTGACTGATTTTATTTTATTTATAAAAAATTTAGTTTAATTTATATTCGAACCGGATCAAAATACATTCATTTTTATTTTAAAAATTATAGTTAAACTAAATCCAACTGAATTTTTAAAATATTTTAATTTATATGAATATTCATTATTTGGTTTGATCAATTTAGAATTAATATTTCAAAACAAATTAATAATATTAGTTTTAAAATATTTAAAACCAGCAAAATATTTCAAAATAACCTTAATAAAATTATTTAATACTAAAAAAAATTCAAACCATATCATTTAAATTCATTTTTGATAATGGGTTTGATTAGTTTTCTAAAAAATTAAAAAATTAAATAAATATAAAAATTAATTATAATAAATCTCATAAATATTATTAAAATATTATAAAATTACTTAAACCCAATGTGTTCAACATTGTAAAAATTAAAAAAGTTCAAACCAAATAAACCAACCAAATTAAATTGAACCAGTTTGATTCAGTTTAATTCGTTTGATTTGATTAATTTTTAAAATATTTTGAGTTTAATTCGGTTTTATATTTTTTTTACCAAACCGAACCGAACTGACCTATACACACCCATACTCACCACCATTACTAGCCCTTTTTCATGGCAGCATTGTAATTCTAGGCAAAAATATGCCTAACGATCTAAAAAGATAAATTAATATAATTGTTTCAATCAAATAAGTAAAAAGAAAATACATACTTTTAAAAATTTTATTTTAGGTGTAAAAAGTTGAGTTAATGAATTTAAAAGTTTACGTGTAACACCCGCCCTACAACATACGTAATTATGACGTATGTGATCTGTTTTATGCATGCTAGACGATGGGTTATAATTAAGTTTAAGATTGTGTCAGAATGGTAGAAAGGGACTATAATATAAGGGCTCGATTGTAGCAAATACAAGTTCAAGGGCTAGTTAGGAAGAAGAGTGTTTCATTAAGGACCAAAGTGGATATTTGACATTAAAATATCACAAATTTGGTTTGATCTTCTCCAGCTCCAACGTGTATATGCATGTATGTGTATGAGAGTTTCTTAAGAAATCTTAGCTAGTTGCACCATTTTCTTCAAAAGAACAAAGGTGAGAGAGAGAGAGAGAGAGAGTCGACTTGGTTAAAAAGTGGGGAGTTCAGGCTGTAACTAGCAACCACTTAAGTTCAAGAAAATCTCTTGGTAAGTGATTTATGTTTTAATTGAGTTTTTGTGTGAGTTTTGATAGTTTAATCCCGTGTCCTGTTTTGGCTGATTTTTAAGCCTCTGTAATTTGGCCATATTCGGAGCTATATAACTCGGATTTAAGCAAGCTTTAGTGTTCTGAAAACCTCATAGAGTCTTTTACAAGTTTTTTGTTTTGAGTTTTTCAAAAATTTGTTGCTAGAAGGGTCAAATAGAGCTGAACATTTTAGTGCTCACTGAATACTCTATTTTGGGCTGATTGGATTGTAAAATCCATAATTAATTCTAAACTTGTCCAAATTGAGTAATTCCAATTGAAATTGGAAGTAGATGAGTACCCTAGCTTCAATAATAAATTGGGGGGTTTTTGGACTAGTGTGTGGGTGTTGGAGTCTATTTGAATTTAGAGCCATTTTAGTGTACTTTGTGTTTGTAAATAGTTGTTTGTTAAAAATTGGTATGTGATGATGTATAGGAGTTGAAAGAGGAGAAGGAGACCCTGCTCTATAGGAGGGGTTTGCTTAAGAAGGAGTTGAAGTATTTAGGTAAGTAATTGTTAATTCAATGCTTACTTATAGTAATTTTTATGTAACTATAATTGCTTGATTATGCTTGATTTTGTGAATGCTAAATATAATGGCAAGAATGAGTATAAATATGTGATATATGTATATGAATAAGTATGATGGTTAAGTGTTGAGATATAAAAATCACTTGAGGTGGTGTAGTATGGTATGATGCTATAAATGTGTTGTGTTGTGAAAATATCAGAAAATCATGCATATTGCATTATGAGAGGAGAAAATATGGGTGGAGATTGAGCTCCACGCTCTGAGATTTGAAGGGGTAAAGAGTCTCAGAGATGGCCATACTGGTTATGCGCATATATGTAAGAATTGAGATTGAAAGAGATCTCGAGAATGGGCCACGAATATATGATATGAAAAGAAAGTAAAAGTGAGAAAGTATAATCATACATTGATGCATTATGCTTGTTTATCTTATGTTAAATGTGAATTTGATATTTGATGGGGTGTAATTAGTGAGTTATGAACCCCATATATTCATGCTAGTACTTGTTAGATTATTATGAAAGTTATGGTATGATGTATGAATGTTGAATTGCTTGATCTATTGTGAAAATATGCTATCAGGTGTATAACACGGTTAAATACATGGCCATGTCCCGAAGCGTATTGAAAGACACGGGCATGTTTGTGTGTGTAAATTTTGGCAGAGATATATATGGGCATGAACACGGGCATGTTCTTGGCCGTGTATACATACTGGAATTTAGACAGGAAGATACACGGAAAGACACACTGCCGTGTGTCATACCGTGTCCCTAGTGAAAATGAGTTATTAGGCTACATGGGGAGAGACACGCCCTGTAGTCCATGCTTAGTTATTTTCTTTGTATTTTATTAATTAGTTATTGAGAAGAACTATATGTAATCTTGTTTTAATAATTGCTTATTGAGTCGCAAGCTCACTCATTTGCAACTGTGGTTTTCAGGTGGCGGTATTTAGCTTTATTTGAAGTTTTATTTTGTTAAAGCTTGGTTTGAGACGAGCTCAGGTGGGACGACAGTTTTTAATACTTATGTACTTATTTATGTGCATTGTATAAACATAGCTTTTGTATACATATAAAGTATATTCTATATATTTTTTTTTATTTCATGTTATGTTCTATGATTAGTACACGTGTATGTGGTGTCTGAAAGGTGCTACATTACGTTAGTAAAAAAAATTACTAGTATTAATATGACAAATATTTGCAGCTTATATAATTTTTTATTATTATTTAAAAAAAAATTTGATTAAACTTTTAAGATTTAACATATATTTCTTTTATTTAAACCATCAATATTCAAAAGCCCACTAAGCATTAATTAATTCAATTTTCCTACCATAAAAAAGACAGGATAATGACTCCACAAATCCTATGACTTTTTAATTTTTTCAATCAAGTCCTATAAACTTATTTTTTAAAATTGAGTCCTACTAGCTCTTAAATTTTTTCTCGTTAGTCCTACTCCGTTAAATCAAACAGAATTTACTTATGTGGCGTTTGGACCCCACCATATTGAGACGTGTATGCAGCCAACTCATACAATTTTGTCATGTCATCAACTACATCTTCTTCCTCATTCTTCCTCCTTCTTCATTCTCCTCCATCAATACTTGTATCATCCATAAATCCATCCCCATCTTCCATCACTTTTTTTTAACACCTAAAGCCTTTAAAAACAGCTTTGATGTATCAATAATGTTATTTGCATGGTGACTATTAGCAAATACCCATATAAATAAACACAACACTCATAAAGAAAATAATTGCCAACGTTGTAACTTTTCTATATTTGTTTTAGAATCCATAAGCAAGAACTAACAAACTACTACTAAGAATTTTATTTTATTGTATAAACAGAAACAAGAAAAAGGATTCGTATTTCCCAAGTTACAAAAGAAAAAAAAAAGGTACTATATTTGGTTTGAAAGTTTCTCTCTAAATAGTAAAGAAACAACAAATTTCAAAATCAAAAGCAATAGCATAACCAACATACCCAACAATAACTTTACCACTTAGGCCATTTATGGATAACAACCTTTGAAATGATCCACCAATGGGTGAGAATAGTTGCAAAGCAGCGGTTCAATGAAAATCAAAGATTAAATAAAAGATTAAAGCAACATACGAAAAAAAAGCAAAACATATCAGCGTTATAATGAGTAGGAGAAGAAATTGAGCTAAACTGCTACCAGCCATTCCTAATTAAACAAACACACATAAATACTTAAAATTTACACAAATCTATAACTCCTACTAATAGCTTATGAGTTAAAAGATAACATTTCATCTTTGCCATAGAATAAAGTGCCTTTCTTTCTGATTCCTCTAGCTCTCATTATGTGTGGTGGTGATTGGCCATTTTTTAGAGTTCTGATATGCATATTTTCAGGTGGATTAGATAAAATGGGTTGGGGTATTGTTGATGAGGATGAAGAGACTGCTAGAGGTGATTCAGGTGGGAATCTGTATATGAATTATGTGGATGACTTACAATATGGAGATTGATGGATCATCCATATCCATGCATAAAACCCTAATCCTAATTCTCAAATTCACACAAAAACCAAAAACCTAATTCTCCATCAATTTAATAAGGTTGAATGAAAGGAAATATTAAGGTTTCAATTCAAAAGAGAATAAGAAGAAGAAGAGAAGAAAATAAAAAGTGAGGAAAAAATTTTCAGAGAAATAACGAATAAGAAGAAGAAGAAGAAGAAAGTGAGGGCTTTTAATTTTTTTTTTCTATTGTTACATTTATTATTATTATTATTTTGTGAGTTGGTGGGACACATCAGTAAACTAACGTGAAACCATTTAAAAAGTTTGAGGACTCAATTTAAAAAAAAATTAGGACTTGATTGAAAAATTTCAAAAGTTATAGGACTTGTAGGGTCATTATCCCTAAAAATGACAAAGTCTTTAAATAACTAATTTACCACAATTTCATATAGCATTATTGAAATATAAAAATATATTTAAACCAGTTTAACTTGATAGTTTCTATCAATATCTATTTATCTATTTAATTCATAAACTAACCACTATTTTAAATTTACTAACACTATTTAATATATTTAAATTGTATTTTTATAAATTAAAATAAAATTATTTAAAAAAATTATACTAATTGAAAAGTGAATATAAAATATTTTTAATAAATTAACAAATCCTAAATCAAAATATTAAAATATTAGTTAAAAATTAGTAAGTTATATATTAAGTAACTAAACTGATAAAACCATTAAAATTTAAAGGGATAATTGCATTTTTGGTGTCTCAACTTTTTAATTTTTACTATTTTGGTGTTTCAACATTTTTTTTTTATCCAATAAAGTTGTTGAACTTTAAAATTTATAATCAATATGGTGATTCTTGCTGAATTTCCTACATCGAAGTGCTGACTAGATAGAAATAGGATCCACTTTATGCCTAATCAAATGTCATATCAATAAAAAATAAAAAAAACAAATCTAAACCTAACTTATGTGAAGAATAAATAAAAAAATCAATTCCATTTATCTGTTAAAGAGCATCTATCCATCGCCGCTAAACTCTCAAGTCAATACAGTTCTCAGCCATCGTTTCTAAAATGGACACAATCTTAACCTTTGTTTCAATCCTCAAAGTCACTATCTTATACTCTAACACCTCATGACTTTTACCATATCAGACCTCTAGCATGAAAACCTTCATGTTGGTATAAAAGGATCTAGCGACCAACCACGTGACGTCGTGGAACGACGATGGAATTGGGTTCCTCATGTGGCAGTCGGCGGAGTTTGCTCGTGATCTCCTACCAACACTCTTCAAGCACAGCAAATTCTCAAGTTTTGTCTAGCAACTTATCTATATATTCCATTAACCAATTGTGTTTAACCAAAAATGAAAAAAAAAAATTATATAGTTATTTATTTCACTTCCACCATTTCAGTAACTTTGGCAACGCTGCCAACAAGAGCTTGTTCCAACCATAAAACTGCATTAGGAACTCTCTCTTCTTCTGCTTCTCCCTATGAACAAACCCTTCAAATATCAATCAAACATTAAATGAGATAAGCAACAATTTTTAAGCAATTGAGCATAAAATGAGAAATAAGAAATGAATTTACATACATGAGTTGTTGCCGATGAAGTAACCATAGATTTGGTTCAGCTAGGCAATGTTGCCTCCATTGTTGAAATGAATCGAGCAAGATTCACAAGGAATTTTTTTTCAAAAGAAGAAGGTCGTTGTTATTGAATAGAAAGGAGAAGACCTTTGTTATTGAATAGATTTTATTATAGATTTTTAGAAAAAATTAGTGGGGCTATGAAGGTGGATGAAGATGAACTATTAGGGATTGTTCAAGTGGAAGAAGATTAGTTTGGCAATTGAAGGTGAGGGTGAAGGTGAAGAATTTGGTAGAAGATTTTTTTCTTTCTTTTATTCAGAGTTAGTTTTGTCTTTTATTATTATTATTATTATTATTTACATGGCATTTGATGAGGCAAAAAATGGGTATCGTTTTTGCCAAGTCAGTATTGCGGCATAGAAAATTTGGCAAAAAGTACAACATTGATTATAAATTTTTAAGTTCAGCAACTTGATTGAACAAAAAAAATGTTGAGACACCAAAATAGCAAAAATTAAAAAGTTGAGACACCAAAAATGCAATTATCCAAAATTTAAAAGACAATTAATTATTAATAAAGAAAAAATCTGTGCATTTGACATAAATATCCTTTTTGAAAGAAAGAAAAAGGTAACCAAAGTGAATAAATATTTTTAACCATAGTTAAGCCAAACGCCAAACCTCTCCTATATAACGGCACCCTCTCCCGCACTTCCTTCTTCACCTGCAACTTCTGAGCTCTCTTCTTCTTCTTCTCTTCACCGTTTCAAAGCCTTTTCAGCTTCCAATCTTGATCGTCTCAAAGACCCTCCATTTCTCTTCCATGTCTTGAAGTACCTAAACGGTAGCACCACCACCAGCACATAGCTAAAAAAAAAAAAAAAAAAAAAAAATCTTTTTGTTCTTAAGCAAGAAGGCACACGTCTTTTTTACTAGTTTTTCTCCATTTGTCAACTACCCAAAAACAAAAATGTCACCAGATTTCACCTTTGAGTGTTTTCCTTTCATTTCTCGAACTGGTTCTTCGTGTTTTTTTAGTTTTGAGTTCGTTGTGTGCTTCTTTGTCTTTGTCTGTGTTTTCTGTTTCTGGTTGTCTCCTGGTGGTCTTGCTTGGTCTCTTTACAAGACTCTGTTTATCAATAATAATGCTCAGTCCAAAATTGCTATTCCTGGTCCTTCTGGTTGGCCTATTCTAGGTGTGGTCTTAGCTTTTACTGGTTCTTTAACTCATAGAGTTCTTGCTAAGACTTCTGAGGTCTTTAAAGCTAAGACTTTAATGGCTTTTTCTGTCGGTTTCACTCGTTTTATTATCTCTAGCCATCCTGAAACGGCTAAAGAGATTTTAAACAGCTCTGCTTTTGCTGATAGACCCGTTAAAGAATCTGCTTATGAGCTTCTGTTTCATAGAGCAATGGGGTTTGCACCTTTTGGTGAGTACTGGAGGAATTTAAGGAGAATTTCAGCCACCCATATGTTTAGCCCTAAAAGAATTGCTTCCTTTGGGGGGTTTAGGGCTGTTATAGGGCAAAAGATGGTGGCTGAGATAAAGGGTTTAGTGGAGAGAGATGGTGTTGTGGAAGTTAGGAAAGTATTGCACTTTGGGTCACTTAACAATGTTATGAAAAGTGTGTTTGGAAAAAGTTATGAGTTTAGTGACAATAATAATGTTGATGCTCATGAACTGGAGGGTTTGGTTAGTGAAGGCTATGATTTGCTTGGGATTTTTAACTGGAGTGACCATTTTCCTTTGTTGGGATGGTTTGATGTACAAGGAGTGAGGAAAAGGTGTAGAAACCTGGTTGCTAAAGTGAATGTTTTTGTAGGGAAGATTATAGAGGAGCACAGGGTTAAGAGGGCTATGAATAAGAAAGAAAAAGATCAGGTTCCTGGTGATGAGAAATCTGGTGATTTTGTTGATGTATTGCTAGATTTGGAGGAGGAGAACAGGCTTAGTGATTCTGACATGATTGCTGTCTTATGGGTAACTCTCAAAAACTCCTGAAAAATTTTATTATTTTAATTTCTTTTATGATACATTTACTAGGCTTTTTAACTTGCTGCTTGCGTTATTATATGTTCTATTATTGTCTTTGTAAGTGTGATTGCTTGTGTAGATGCCTGAGGGAATTCTTCAGAATTCTTCAAGTACATGAATGACCCTTCCTTTCTCAATCTAATGTAATCTTTTAACTGGTATAGATGCTGGATTTGTTATCATACATTTTCTAATATTTGTTTTTTTGCATTTTATTGTATGGGAATCCCCTGGAAACTGTAATCTATTTCAGATGCTAGAATTTGGTTCGTTGGTATCCAAAGAAGTTGAGAATCTGAACATTTTCTCTTTCATTTCTTTGTTTTTTCCCTTTGAAAATATTCTCTTTTTTCGTTTTGTTGCTTCTCATGCTTTACATGTATGCTATTTTTCACATTTTTCATTTTTTGATCTTATACCTTCCTATGTGTATACCCTTATCTTTTAATAAATGATATACAAACAGAAATAAAGAGATTTTATTGTGTAACTGAAAAGTATGTATTTTATTTATTTTAATTAATTTTGGTCACAGGAAATGATCTTTAGAGGCACTGATACAGTTGCAATTCTACTTGAGTGGATTCTTGCAAGGATGGTTCTCCATCCTGATATTCAGGCCAAAGCTCAATCAGAAATCGACACTGTTGTTGGCATGAGCCGGTCAGTCTCTGATTCTGACCTTCCTAACCTTCCTTACCTCCATGCCATTGTGAAAGAAACCTTAAGAATGCACCCACCAGGTCCTCTCCTATCCTGGGCTAGGCTAGCCATCCATGACACCCAAATAGGCCCTCATTTCGTTCCTGCAGGCACCACTGCTATGGTGAACATGTGGTCCATAACCCATGATCAGCAGTTTTGGTCAGAACCAGAGAAATTTAAGCCAGAAAGGTTTATGGAAGAAGATGTTCCAATCATGGGGTCTGATCTTAGGTTGGCACCCTTTGGTGCAGGTAGAAGGGTCTGTCCTGGTAAAGCTATGGGCTTAGCCACTGTGGAACTTTGGCTTGCTCAGCTTCTGCAGAGCTTCAAATGGGTGCCTAGTGATACTGGTGTGGACCTCTCTGAAAACCTGAAACTGTCCTTGGAGATGAAGAACTCTCTGGTGTGCAAAGCTGTCGCTAGGGTTTCTGCTTGATGACAACTGAAGTTAAAGTTTTAGTTTGGTTTGGTGTTGAACTGCCTCAAGATTTTGGGTGCATCTTTGTCTTGAGATGATCAAAATTATATTAAGTTTTTAAAGGTTTTATTAGTTACAAGTTTGTGATATGTTAGGTTTTTGCTCCTAGGAACTGGGTTTTACCAATTCTAGTATTTGCAAAGCTTGTGGGTGTTTTGTGTAAAGAAAAAAAGATAAATAAAGCGAAGCTATGCTAGGTCTTGGTATCTGTTTAATACCTTAATTATATGTAGCTTGAAAACTTCTTCCTGCGCTTGTATACAAGGTGCTTGTTTATGTATATTAAATGCATTATATTGGCTTGTTTATTTTGCTTAAATTTCTAAATTTAGTTTTTTAATATATAGCTGATCATGTTTATAAATTATATGATCTTGAAAAATAAAATAAAAAAAATAGAATCTTTTCCACATCTAGTCATGTTTCTCTCATGAATTGATCATATATAAATTAAGCGAAGTTAAATTCATATTATGGAGTAAGAAGTATAGTTTTATGTGGTCATGTGCATCTCATGAAGAGGTGCCGTTAAGAGTTTGGTTACAGATAAAAATGTTATGACATATATTTTCTTTGACTTAATTATGTATTATATATCCATTAATGGCAATGCTAATCCAGTTTTCAACTGATGAAGATAATCCACAACAAACGAAATCTATTACAAAAAAAGAAGATTAGTTATCAAAAGATTATATCGTTGGCTCAACTTAATTAAAAATGATTTATCATCATCATCATTAATAATATTGTTGTGGTTAATAATTAATTTACAAAAGCAAAACAAATTTGTCAAATCATTGTTTCCACATGAGGAGCTTGCTGTCATTAATATAACTAATCTATAATTAGTTTTTCTAAATATGATCTCAAGTTTTGGTTGGAAGAAATTACACAATTCTTTAGAAAATGGAAATAAATGTGCATGTGGAAATTATGCATCTACTAATGCACCATCAAAAGGAATAAATAAACTAGGGTCATATTTGGACCAAAGCTTAATATTTTTTTTTTTTAACAGAAAACTTGAATTTTCTATTATAAATCTATTTCTAACTAGCCTTGGATTTGCATTTTATTTAGATGAAACTAATTAAATGAATGGTTCAGAAATCTATTTTTGGGAATATATTGCATTACTATTCTATATGTTTAGGTATCAAATAGGTGAAAATGGGACTAAAAAAAAGGAAACAAAAGAGTAATGAAACAATGTGTATATAATGCCATCACTTGGTCATCAACATATCTATATGTTTATCAATATTTT
Source organism: Macaranga tanarius (assembly GCA_949673435.1). Lineage (NCBI taxonomy): Eukaryota > Viridiplantae > Streptophyta > Magnoliopsida > Malpighiales > Euphorbiaceae > Macaranga > Macaranga tanarius. Next base: position 14,808 of record CATIWO010315148.1, read on the forward strand.
GTAAAAAATGAAATTAAAAAAATGGGAAAAAGACAACCAATTCTCTTATGTCTTTTTCTTCATCATCTCTCTTTATTCCTCCATGATTCCTGCATTTTTATACCTCGCATATATACACATATATAGCTTTTTTGTACGTGAAAATAAAAAGGTTACTTATATTAATTAAACAAAACCAAGATTCCTGAGTAAAGGGTTTTAAATCATAAAATGCAAAGATTTATATAATTTAATTTGTTCATTTGATGATGGCAGTACATAAAAACTTTAAAAATGATTGAAGAATAAGAACCTAAAACGATATGGTTCATCTCTTTAGTAAGGATCCAAATCCTTCAGAAGAATATATTTTGAAGAAGAAAGCTTTACTCCTTTTTCCCAACTGTAAAAGAAGAAAAGATGCATATTGGATTTGAATATCCAATAAATTTCTTTTTTTTTTTTTTAGAAAAATAAAAAGCAAAATTTAACATTATATGTATGTAGAGATGAAATGCAAGTTGCTTTAATCTTTTTCTTTGATTCTCTTTAATTGATCAATTGTCACAACCTATCCCTCTATATATTCCTTTCCTTACTCTCAAGCCACCATCAAAATTTTACATATATATGCACATATAGATATAGGCAGTGCAAGAATATTTTTTTTGATAATACTAACAAAAAAAAAAAAAAAACTCAATAATTTGATGTCCACAATTAAAAAAAAAAGATTGATATACCTATCCGTACACAGGCAGACATATTCGACGCAATGATATGACATTACATATTGCTTATTTCATGGTATTGTCATAATTCTTTTGGGATTATATGTATAATTTGTGCATTTTATTTCATGAATTATTACGATGGTAAAGTTTAAGTTGTTAATTAAGATTTAATAATGGTTTAATATCACTAAGAATATGAATCATAATTAAAGATTATGCAAATTTAAATATGTAAGATTCAAATTTTATCAAATAACTGTTTCATTCATTCTGAGTTAGAGTATATAATAGTGCAATATGTCATGTTATTTGATTTTCTAATACTGATATACCATATTTTAATTGAAATTTGAGATAAAATATCAAATATATACTAAAAACTCATGAAAAGATAAATAAATTACTTCAAGAAAATTATTTCCCAATAGTTTAACTGCCTATGCATATATATATATATATATATATATATTTGTAACTGATACTAAATTTACAGTCATGGAACCTATAAATTTTAATTGTCAAGTGAGGTTACAAGAATAACTAATTTTAATACAATGTCTATTAATTAACATATACACATACATCAGACCACTTTAATTAGGACAATTGTTATCATACCCTTTTGATCATATAGAGTCACTAATAAACCAAAATTTTTAAACTGTTAGGTGAGGTTTTAAAAAGAATTTTAAGAAATTGAAAAAAAAAAAAACTAAAAAATCTATGCATAAATATCAATAAGGCATCAAAGGATTCTAGGTCCTTTTTTTTTTTTTTTTTAATCGGCTGCAAAGGGAATGCATGTTGTCTCTTTAATTAGCTATGTAGTGCCACATAATGATCAGTGCAAGAAAGGAGTTATTCCCTTGACCCCCAATACTTTTTTGTCTACAAAATCTGCTATAATTCACCACTCGACCTTCTCTTCCAGACTCTTATATATATATATATATATATAGCCAATGCTATTTATGCATATGTACACAAACAATCACAATGGAACCAGTTTTGAAAAGAACCTTTCATTTTTTCTTTTTGCTAGCTAAATTTTTCTTTTGTCTGTATACATCATATATTTTTTTGGACAAGGTCCATATTTCAGGACTTGATGTAGGACCTAGCATCATCGGGACAGGGAGGGAGACAGTTAGCAGTTAGTTGTTAGAAGTTAGTATATTTTAAAAACTATTTTTGTGAGTCACCACTAAAGTGGGATCTCACATGCATTCTGTGGGGAAAGGAATTGAACCCAAAATCTCTCCATTGCAAGAGCAAAAACTCTTGCCACTTGAGCTAGGCTTTAATGTTTGTATACATCATATAGGTTTCTATATATTCTTCTTTAATTTGATATCTAAATGCATTATACACTTCAAGAAAAATAACACAGCAAATCTTAGGGGTAGCTATATATATATGGTATTTAGCATCATAAGTAGTTAATACTACACTAGTTAATAACGCAATGATAAAAATTAAATTTATCACAATTTAAAAATTTTAGATTTCATATTCGATATGATATTTTATATAAAAACAAATTTAGAATTGTTTCTAGGGCGACAAGCGACAACTATGAAGACTATACAATATTAATTATCTCCATAATTGGAGACTATATAATATATATTAATTACTCCAAAATATATGGAGATATTTTTTTTATTTTTATATTTAATACTTATGATATTCAGTAGTTATATAAAAGTCTGATGAATTTTATACAAAAACGAAATATGAATTTTATAAAAAAAACGAACTTCTATCATATTTTTCTATATATAAGATTCAAATTTAAAATTTTATTTAAAAAAATTAACCTTTTCTCTATTTTAAAGTAAAAGTAACTTTTACAACCTACAAAAACTATAATTTTAGTTTCTATAATTAAGAAAATTTGTAATTTTTTAAATATTTTAATTAGAGTGGTTTAATTTTCTACCACAAGAGAGAGTAAGGAGAACATGGGATTGAACCATACTCTCTACATCTTTTATCATTTAAAGTTTTAAACTACTTATAAGCAATATCGGGATATCTTATGAAATAATGCAATAATATATATATATAAAAAAAAAGAATAATCATTCAACTCAAAGCTTAAAAAATGCGCATTCCTTATAATATCAAATACGTAAAATTACATACATTCTTGGATTACACATGTCAAATTTATTATTCAATTGCTGGCAACAAGGAGCCTATGGTTAGCTTTATGTGTGCATGTATGTAATAGAATCACATGTCTCTTATCTCAATGATGCTAGCAAAAATATCCAATAGAACTGTACCAAGTGACACCGACCCAATTATAAAGAACAGTTTGGTTTGCTGTTGAGCAGAATGTTAGCTAGATAATTAACAAAGTATTTTTGATTAAGGATGGTGTTAGTTAACTAGGACATAGGTGCCTGCCATTAGGGAGGCCAGTGCTTAATCTGGATAGCCCTAATTAAGCTCCTATAAACGAATCACAATCTCATTACTCAGCTCTACAATCTTATAGGATTGGGAATTATAATTAAGAACTAAAACATAAACTAATCAATTAATTAGTGAACAATTAAATACAATGTTATTCACCAACTATTGAGATCAATTGGTGGCGGGGGTAGTTGTTGTTTAAATGACTTTTTAAATTTAAGTTATATATAGTGTATACAGTCATATTAAATTAATTTTGAGATCTTTATTGCTCTTTCTATTCGGATTAAAGTTAATTAGTTAGAATTTAATGAACTCAAAATATAAGTGATTTAGATAAAAACAAATCATGTAACTAAAAATAAAAATATTATCAGGTCATCAATACATCCCGAACCCTTCATTTGTTATTTAAAACTAAAAGTATATGAGAATTTGTACTATATATGGGGAGGAAAGAAAAGTTTAAAGAAACTGTAGTCTTTGTTTGGGATGCATGCGTGGTAAAGCATAGTGCGCATTTTTGGTATAATAATCAATGATATATATATATATATATATATATATATATATATTCTCTTGTTTGATTCTTCTCCAACATCTGCTTTCACATGTTAAATTAACAAAGCTTAATTACGAAAAGCTTTTTTTTTTTCCATCTAAATTCTTTTATCATATGAATACGAGTATAATTTTTTGTTTGAATTACTGATATTAATTTAAAACTCATTAAATTTTAATTAATTCAGTTTGGTCCGGATAAAATTATAAGAATGACAAAGGTCAATACTTTTATACTAACTTATTATTATTATTATTATTATATCATTGGCAAATATTATTTTTATAATTGAACATTTACTTTTAAAAATGAATTTTAACAAATTAATCTACACTAAATCAGATAGTATAAAAAAGACTAAAGTAAAAAATAAAATTTCTTTATTTTATTTCGGTATATATATGTTATAAGTTTAACAATTTGATATAATGTTTCAAGCACTGAAAAGAATCTCCCTTAAAAAATAACTTTGTCCTATAGATATGATCCTAATGGACCTAATATAATTAATGGACCACATATTTAAGTAACCTTATAGATGGTGCTTGATTAAAAGATTAATTAACTAGTCATTTCTTCCCACCAAACATATATATATATATAGGGTGCCTTTGATTTAGCAATCAACAAATGAAATAAATTGCCATTGAATTCCCAGGTAGGATAGCAGGATCCATCCCTGTTGGAAGGTACAGAGAAAAAATTAGTTTACAAAAAAAGGTTGGAGCTTCAAATACTCATACTCTGATTTTGTCATTTAAAGTTCTGAAGGCTCATGGGAGAGTGGGGAGAGGGGATCAAACCCCGCCCTACTACCTGAATATTCGATATTAAACTCCACACAAAAAGAATTTTAAGTGGAACCACTTAAAGTAGGAGAGGAGGGACTCGAATACTCATACTATACCGATCAAATACTCATACTCTTGCCCTCACTTTTACACCAAGTTAATATATGACTGATATCATATCTATATATTAAATAATTAAATCTAAAATATTTTAAATTATACAATTATACATTATTTACTTATTTATTACGGTCTATATACTATAAATTTATATACATAAATTGTTTTAAAATAAATAAAAAAATTATGAAGTAATAGGTCCATGAAAGTTAGTATAGATTATGCGCATATTTATGCTTAGGAAGTGTAACATGGGTTCCACATGCCCTACTACAGTACCTAATTATGCATCATCTTCTTCATTATAATTTATCTGAACCATTAATTAATTAAATGATGACAATCATGACTATGATCACTATAACTATTTTAATAATGATCATTACGCGGACACTGCATTATGAAAATGTTTTAGTTCGATTGCATAATTTGAAAGTGTTTCCCCTTTATTTTCTTCAAAAAAAAAAAAATGATGTTTTTGTAATAAGTAAAAAATGAACAAAAATTGTCCTACTCATATTTAAAATTTTACTAATAACTATAAATTATTGTCTAAAAATTACATATTTTCATCAAAACAATTGATAATAATGCATGATTATAAGCAAAATATCACAAGTATGCCCCGTGTATTATTATTATGGAAGCAACTATATTTTCCATTATCGTGCGTTTTTTTTTTCATCTAATGCACTCGGTATTCGGTCACCGTTTTGGGTGTCGACTAATTCGAATTCGACTCTGGTAGGACTCCGAAGGACGATAAAGATCTCCCCGACGAGTTTCAACAGAGTTGCGTTCATGGAGGTACCGAAACCTACTATTTAAGCTGGAAGGAATCCTTGTAACTCCATCCACCCGCTTGTGGGTGACGCTATCGCGTCATGGGCATCAAAGAAACTCGGGACCAAGTCCCATTCCCACCCCTATACCCTCTATTTGTACTCATTAAAAAAAAATATATCTTACGCTAGAATTATAGAGTTTATTTGTGCTAAATGTTTTAAGTCTCCAACTGATGAGTAAGTTTTTTTAACTCGTATGGTAAAATTTTGATTATTTTTTATTTTAATAAAACATATACTGTATTTATAAAAATTTCATTATCAGGGTTTCTTAATTTTAGAAAAATTAAAAAGAAAATATTCTTACAAAACCTATGTGATGGATTTTGTTCTGTGTCAGTGCAAGGAAAAAAGAATTCCAAGTGCTGTAAAGATAAAAGGTACAGTGATTTAACCTTATTGCCTGGGACCGTGAAGTAAAGTTGTTGTTGAGTGGCATTGCATATATACATTTATTTTTTTCTATTAACATAAAGTATTTGCTCATAATTAACACATAGCTAGATGATGTTGACATCCCATCCTGTTGTAATTTATAACATTTCCTTCACCCACAAGTATAATTGACAGATTTTTTCCTCTAATTATTCTTTGTTTTAATATCACCATTAGGTCTAATTTCTTTTGTAAATTAATAAGGAATTTTAAATGTTGATTGTAAATTAATATGTTATAAATAAAAGATCATTTAATTTGAAATTTTTTTTTTTTTTTTTGTCGGATACAATATTTGGGGGACTTACAATAGTTGATTATACTATAACTCAAACATTAACTTTATCACTAACTAACTATAACCACTAACTATTACATTACATACTAATACATATATATATATATCCTACTAGGGGTAGGGCAAGCACATATTGTGTTTGACTAAAGCTCCAATTAGAAATTGAATCTGAGATCTCAAAGGTCCCAGGCCTCCGTCTAAACCATTTAGTGTAGGCCTCATTGGCTTGAAAATTTAAATTATTATATCATATTTTAAGAATAGTTTTTATTTTTTATCCGTGCAATTACGAGATATTCAAATACCATATTTGATGGACTAATTTACGTTTGTGACGGTGAATGTGATGAGAATTATTGTTATGAAAAATCATCTTATAAACTCAGTAAAATATTGCCTCAGTAAGTTAACCTTTTGGATTAATAATTTAAAATTTTTAACACACCTTTATTATAAAATTTAAATAAATACAAACTTAGCTTGTCTTATATTGAATTATTTAATAAATTAATAAAATAAATTATCTAAAAGTTATAACAGGGATTTTGATCCCATAACGACTCATTCCAAAATTTTAAGTTGTTAATTGAAGTTGTAAAATTAATTTGACATATTTAAAACAACTACCTAGCATATATAAACACACAAATAAAATGCTAACTTTTCAACGATTTTGAAGTCAGAAATGAGGGGCTTGGATTTTGGTCTAGACCTACCTATATGCTAGCAAGTAAAATCTCAAATATTCAAAGTGCAACCTTTTCTAAATCAAGTTGATGAGCTTCCAAACTTTGCATATATATTTCCTTGTAAAGGGTCCTCTAGTTATGATGTTTTGGCCATATATATATAAATGTATATAACTAGTTATAGTGTCATAACTCATAACCATTGCATAAGTTGTTGTTAAAACTTAATTAAGAGAAAAAAACTATATATAACAAGGAGAGGAAATTTGGACCTCTAACGTTAAAGTTGACACAAAACTTTTTGAGAACAGTGATTTGAATATGAGAATAAGATAGTTTATTTTTTCTTGTACAACCTTCTTCCATTAGTCTAATTGACATAATTGGTGTTATTCAATTATTAACACCGATATCAATTCACACCACATTGTAGGATTTGGGTACAAGTAGTGAACAACTTGTTTCCCACACATTTCCTTTCATGGGTATGAACATAAATATTCCTGATTTATTCATTAATTTGTAATTAAGTTAGCATGTGCAAATTTTTTTTTTCATTTAGCTTTTGATATTTGATAGACACAAAAATTTTAATTAGCAAACATTGTAAGGGGTAAAAATTCTCTTAACAATTCATACATATTTATTTATATGTCGAATTCAATACATTATTTCAAGAAAATAAATTTTTTCACTATTCTAACCAACTGCAAATATTAGTTGGCAATTGCAATTGTTTAGACCCCTAATGACTTAATTAATCAACTTTTAATTAATTATAATATTTTTTTGGAGCAGAAGACTTACTATAGCTGATGAACCATCTAGACAATTGCTCACTAGATGACCTCAGACTACATAAGACTATAAGAAAGTGTCTTGTCAATCCATGGTAGATTATTATATGTTTTTAAGCCAAAGTAAGGATGTAATTAATTTAGTGAATAAAATGTGATTAATTGACCACTGATTAATCCTATATTATTGCAATTATGAAAAGAAAGTTGAAACTAACTTTGCAAGTTAGTCCATTTTGGGTACGTACATTATTGATGGAATATACATGAACATCTTCTCCCAATGGTAGTGATTATTATTAATATATAGATGTTGAATTATTTTCACCAATTTATGAAACTTGTATCATATGCATTTCCTCATTGGGTAAAAATGAGATCCACATTGGAAGACTTAAATTAAAGGGTCATGTACATTAATCAAACATCCATTAATTTGAACTCCAAAAGTTAGAAATAGCTTCATTTTAGAATAAAGTTGAAATTAGCTCTTTGAGGTAATTGATTTTATTAGATATGGTGGGATGTATGAGTTGAAAAATTCCTTGTCTTATAGTATAAATTGGTTAACAATAACAATCTAGATGAATGCTTAATTATACTATTATTATCCAATTAGTAGCTGAAATCTATATCGTTACACAAAAAAAAATTACAACTTGAAACTCATCGATCTATTTTTGTTTCAAAAGTTTCCGAATTGTCAAAAGTTTTTTGCCCCCCTAAAAAAAATGTGTCAAAATAGCTGTGCATGTGATTTCGTACATGCATTTTCTTTTACATATATAGCGAGAATCAAATTGAAAAATAGGGTAAAGCCACTTTAATTAACATCATGAATCCAGACTATAAATCTATCTAATCTTGTTTTCATTCTTTAATTAATTAATAGATAACTACAATCATATGCAATTTCTCAGCAATAACTGAGAATGAAGAATTGACACATATTTGGAAGCAAGAAAAAAAAAGTGCAATCCTACTTTAATTGACTTTATACAAACACATAATTGACGGTACGGTTCATATAATTTTATTCATGTTGGTGCCAATCCTAACAATGTCTTAATTATACCCATTAATCCACTAATTAATGTATTAAGTACATATATTGTGTTCCTAGTCCTTAAGATGTTTAATTAGTAGCTTTAATTGGACCAATACAATTGATTTAGTTTTTAAATTATACATAAAAAGTGGTTTCAGGTGAAACATTATTTTTTTTTGGGACAATAATAATGCCAATGAATTGTCAAAATTATTTGGTATATATCCATGCTTATGTGGATCTCATTTCACACCCTTCCTAATGGTCCCTTAATTAAATTATTTATTTCTTAAACATCCAATAAAATGGACTAGTGACATAAAAATTTTCTTAAACAAAGAAGTGCATATTTTATTGCACTCATTTTTTTTATAGCCTTTTAATTAGAGTAGTTTAATTTCCTATCACAAAAGGGAAAGTAAGGGAAACGGGAGATCGAACTCTACTCTTCATACTGAATGTCCATATCTTTTGTCACTTGAGCTATTAATGGGTACTTGTCACATATATATTAATAATAATTGGATATAACAAATTAATAGTTTATTTTTCTTGAATGGATTATGTATATGTATTGTGGACCGCATGTGTCTACATAAAAGGGTGCAGCAGAGTTGGTTGATTTTTCTACTAAAGTTTCTTTTAGAAATTAATATCTAATTGAAGTCGGTATCGTTATTCAATTTCATACAAATTTCAACTTTGAGGGTTAAATTTGTGATTTTCAAATCTAAGAGAGGGATTGAGTTTTCACGGGAAATTATCAGTCCTAGATGTCTCGATATTAAAAACTCCTATTGACAAAGTTCTATTGAAATTTTGAAAATTAAATTGGAAAATGATAAGTTTTTTTTATGATATTAAAAGTTATTGATTTAACTAATAATTATCGAAATAGTAATTGTTCTTATTTAAACGATATTTTAAATTTGAGATGTGGTGTATACTGTCGCATTAAATTAATTATTGAAGATTTTTACCGTCCTTATAGTTCTACGTAGTTAAATTAAATTAATCATTGTTTGATAAAATTTTAAATATCAGTAATTTAGACTACAAAAATAATTAGTTAAATTTGAACATCATAAGAATGAAACTCCTCTAAAAAAATGAAATAGACTAGGAAGGAAATATGGGCCAATTGATTTCATTTTAACCCAGCCTTCAACAAATTGCAAGAACCATGGCCCAAGCCAATTAATCAAGCCCAAAAAATTAAGATAGAGCTAAAATTTACATCAAATTAAATACACAAGTAATGGTATTACATTCATACAAACATGTTAGATATTACAAATGTATGGTCAAAAGTTTGAGATCCTATTCATCACACATTAACATTATAAGTATATTTCTACAATCTAAAGTAGTCAAATTTTTAATCATAACTAAACAAAATAAGAGTTTTATGCTTTAAAATTATGTGAATATGATGAATATAAAAATTATCAAAAGGCAATAAACTACAATAGGTTTTATGGTGCATTTTGGACAATGATGTATGTGCTAGACATAAATAAACAACTACAACTATCAATTATTTCTTGCACATGAAACTAATTGTTGATATATCCATTGAATTGAACATTCCCTTCAAAGCATACACTATAAATAAGTCAATAAAATAAAGGGCTCCAAGGCCTAAAAAACTCATGAGTCCATGTCCTCATAGAGAGAGCTTCATCTAAACTTGACTGGGTCATGACTCATAATAACTCGGTTTACCATTTTGGGCTTGGGCTTGGGCTTGAAATGCCCACAAAAACTGAGACAGAGACAGCTAAATTTGGTTACTTACTCCATCTTCAGGGTTTTTGAGTTCCTGTCTCTGAAAACATAAAAATGCCACCTTTAACCTCTCTGCAACTTCGTCGTCTCCTTCACCGTTACTGCGCCTCTCCTCCGCCACAACTCACTCAATTAGCCGGTACCCATTTCCCCAAACTTCCATTATCCCCACTTTCACTCACTAAACCCTTCTCCTCTGCCTCTGAAAACTTGAACCCTAATAGCAATGAGCTAGATCTCAATCCAATTGCCCAGTCAATATCAACTGAGCTAATAAAAAACCCAGATTTAGATTCCCTCTCAATTTCACAAAGACTCAATCTTTACTTCTCTCACGTCACCAATTCGATAACCCCTTCATTAGTCCATCAGACACTCAATCTCTCCCCTGATGCTGGCCGTACAGTTTTAGGGTTCCACCATTGGTTGGTTAAAGTTGCAAACTTTAAGCACACTGATGAAACGATATCGTTTTTCATTGATTATTTTGGTAGAAGGAAAGATTTTCAATCTACCCATGAGTTGCTTTGTGATGTTAAAGGTGTTATTGGCCCTAAAAGTTTTGAATCAATGGTTAATAGGCTTGTTCGTGCCGGTAGGGCTACTAAGGTTGTTGGGTTTTTTGAGAGAATGGAAAGGGATTATGGGTTTAAAAGAGATAGGGATAATCTTAGGTTAGTAGTGAAAATGTTGTGTGATAATGGGTATGCTAGTTATGCAGAGAAAATGGTGAAAAATTTAGCTAATGAGATTTTTCCTGATGAGGTTATTTGTGATTTGTTGATTAAGGGTTGGTGTGTTGATGGGAAACTTGATGAGGCTAAAAGATTGGCTGGGGAGATGTATAGGGGTGGTTTTGAGATTGGTACAATGGCTTACAATGCTATTCTTAATTGTGTTTGTAAGCTTTGTAGGGAAAAAGATCCGTTTAGGTTAGAATCCGAGGTAGAGACGGTGTTGGTGGAAATGGATTCTCGTGGGGTTCCAAGAAATGTGGAGACATTCAATGTATTAATTAGTAATTTATGCAAGTTGAGGAAAACTCAAGATGCCTTGAATTTGTTTAACAGAATGAGGGAATGGGGTTGTGAACCTGATGACACTACGTTCCTTGTTTTGATTAGGAGTTTGTATCAGGCAGCTAGAGTTGGTGAGGGGGATGAGATGATTGATAGAATGAAGAGCGTAGGGTACGGGGATAAGCTTGATAAAAAGGCTTATTATGGGTTTTTGAAGATTTTGTGTGGTATTGAGAGGCTCGAGCATGCTATGAGTGTGTTTGAGATGATGAAGGCAGATGGATGTAAACCTGGGATAAAGACATATGATTTATTGATAGGGAAGTGGTGTGCTCGTAATCGTCTTGATAAGGGAAATGCCCTCTTTAGTGAAGCTTTGAGCAATGGGGTGCCAATCACACCAAAAGAATATAAGGTGGATGAGAAGTTTTTGAAGAAGCCAAAGGCTGTAAAGAAAGAGAAGAAAAGGGAGACATTGCCTGAGAAAATGGCAAGGAAGAGGAGGCGTCTGAAGCAGATAAGATTAAGTTTTGTGAAGAAGCCAAAAAAAATGATGCGTCGAGGCTTCTAATCTCCATTTGTTTCTGCCAAGTTGGATTGTCAAGGGGTATGTCAGTGTTGGCTATTGAACTGCCCTAATTTGATGTTTCTAAATTTTTATGTTTTAAGTTTCATCATTAGAAACATTAGGACTTAGGAATAAGATTTTGTCTTCAGCTACATTTACTTAAAATACATGAGCATTGTACTGAAAAGTTGACACTGAATCGGTGTAACAGACGTGTGATTCAGATGATGTTGCCATTATCATTCTATAGGCCTGTGAATTGGCCAGTTCTCGCACATTTTATCATTATAGGAATGAACCACCCTTTTTTTTTTTTTTGGTTCTGTAAAAATATTTTTGTTCAAGTTAGTAATTGACTTGCCCCATTTTTCAGTGTGTATTTGTTTGTTGGGGAAGAGAGGAAGAGAAGGATGGTAACATTTACAAGTATAAAAACTTGTAATAGTGCAGCTTGCTTGCAAGATCTAGAAAAATGGCATGCTTCTTTTCTAGCTTTTCAGAGAGTTGCTTCTCAGTCTTGCATTACTTCTAGAGATACTAGTGCTGGACGCCAAAAGGTTAGGATATGAGTTTTGAGATACAAAGAATTTATGGAAACTAACACACTCTGTTAGTTTGATTATAGGATTTTAATTGTAATTGCATGACAATT